>CAKNWT010292441.1:0-16024 GCA_932066315.1 Andricus coriarius | reverse complement strand
GTTTCAAACTGATTACTGAAATAAGGTTGATTTTAATACCGGGTTTTATTTGTTAACTTCGCGGAGACGACGCGACATGAATTTTTCTGAAAACAGAGAAAATTGTAAAAATTGTAACAATTCTGCTAATACACATTGTAGAATCGATGACAGTTTAAATTAATAAGTTAAAACATTGGGAAGACATGAATGTTGTTTTTTTTCAAGAATTTGAAAAAGCTAAATTCTGTTTCACTGATCTAATAAATCCGTAAGTGCGTCTTTGATAATATCACGGCTCTTAAAAAATGTGCAATTTCTACAAAAAAAGTATCCTGACCAGTGCTCGGTCGGCTCCCGACAATGAAATCTAACCAGGTTTGACCCGGCCGGCAGCCGGCCGGCTCCCGACCATGAAATCTAACCAGGCTTGGCCCGGCCGGTAACCGGGCGGCTCCCGGCCATGAAACCCAACCAGGGGTAGCCCGGCTGGGATCCGACCAGAAACTTTGATATAGTAGGGCCAACCCGGGCAATTTCTGCACGGGAACAGCTAATATCACCTTTTCATATTATTATCTAGGACATTTAAGTTCTATATCTTATATATTAACAGCTGATATCTCCTTTATAGCTTATTATCCAGGATATTCAAGTTCAATATCTTAGATATCAACAGCTAATATCTCCTTTTCAATATCCAGTTTTCTCCGTGCAGTGTACCAATGGAGGGAGAGGGCATCGCACTGCCCCCCCCCCCTCCTAGAAATTTATATCTACGTCTATCAACACAATTGAAATTTCGGACATATAATTTAATACTTCTGTATACTGGTTTCAAGATAAAAATATATAAAAAGAAGAAAAAGAGATTTTTTCAACATCCACGAACGAAAAACGAGCCTTATTAACAAATAATGCCAATTACGTACTAGTCTTATTCAATATATCTAATTTAGATTAATAAGAGCAATGGTTTGTCCATTTAATTCAACTGACGTATGCACACTGAGAATGGATTGGTCAAAAGTCGAGTTTCGTTACTATTCCCAAATTCAAATTTTACGATTATCATATATATGTCTTCTTGAATATTTTAGGATTATTTTCTGTAATTATTACCTCTGTAATGGGCTTATTGCCATATTTAAGGTACAGCAGTTGCAAAATTGAACATTCTGCAATGCGTATCTAAGATGAACATGAGATATGTGCATCTTAAAATAATTATGAGACTCTGATCTTGTACAAAACAATGTTCTAGACTTGCAAGTATGTTTTCAAGATGAAATTGAATAATTTACATTTCATCACTATAAAGTATTTGCTCGTCTTGCCACACAGAACATCATTTTGAAAAAGTCATTTTTTTAGAATCGATTATTTTGTGCCTTCCATATCCTTCCATTTGGTCACCATATTATATAGGTGTTATTCGGGCATGTATGTACTTTGAAATCAAACTATACTTTTGGTTGCGCTTACGTGCTTGTTTGTGGAAAAAAACGCATTCATCCTTAAAAATCACTTTTTATCTGTAATAAAATACTAAGCAGGTCAAAAAAATGTGATATCGCTTTACGACCTCCACATAGTAGACTCTGGAAACTAAACATTACTAAACATCGTAGGCTAATGGCAGACGCTAGCATAATAAGAATAATGCCAATTTTAATTATGCTAAGGCATGTTTTGGGAAAGAGTAATAACATTTTTATTGCGTTAAATCTCATATATGAAAATAGAGACTTGAATCGAAAATGAAATCAGCAACACAAAAACCCCTATGGATACAATTTCCTTTTAAATTTAATAACACTTTCGTGTCAAAGTATGCCATACTGAATCTATCATCTCGAAATTGAAGTTTTGGATATCATATTTGAAATCAGTGACCCAAAAAAACCCAAGTCTGAACACTAGGGTGTCCTGAAAAAATGCAAAGTTCTTTTTTTCATTGACGCACCCCCTGAACTTATTCTATTTGGTAAAAAAATAAATGCATATTTTTCTTTTCTTTTTAAAATAATTTCAAACCGTGGTCCTGGGGCCTTAAAGTGTCCCAAAATGATCAAAATGATTAATTATTGTTAATTTTCGTAAATATAATCATTTTTTGCCAGGGAATGCAACTGATGGTACCATACGCTCAGAAAAAAAACTTTACCCAATTAAACCAAAAATACTACCCTTTGGTTTCAAAAACCACCCTTTATAGGGGTTAAAATATTATACCTTGAATTTTAAAGAATTCATGCGTTATTCATTGGATTTCTTGGTACACTGTAAAAACTAAAGATCCATTTTTTTACGGTATCATTTTTTTCGTGTCCTGTTTTTGAATAGGATAACTTCATGCTCTTATTTTCAATATAAAACAAATGATTCTGGGATCCCACCAGTGGTCTCAATTTAGTACCACTCGAGACTGTTTTTTCTGAGTCTTAGTGTTATACCTGAAACTAGCCCTGAAAGAATACTTTGTTTTTACAGTGTACGTATCTGACTTAACAAGATGCAGGAAAACGACCAATTATTTTTTCACAGAAAATTACCCTTATAATAAAAAGAGGATGCTTCTTAACTTCAATAACATGCTGAACTAGAGAAATTAAAATAAAGTATAACATTTTTTTCTATCACTAGAAATATATCGTTTTCAAACTTAACTTTTATTTGAGAAGTGAAAAAATTGAAAAGCGTACATGAAGTTAAATTTAATTTAATTTCGTCAGTTCAGCATGTTATTGAAGTTAAAAAGGATCCTCTTTTTATTATGAGGATAATTTTTTCTGCAGAAATAAGGAGGATGCCCAAATCTTTATGGGTTGTGGCCCCCTGGCCTCGCAGAATGAAACTTGTACTGATGAAAAGTACTCACCAAGCCATGAAAAAAGTCTATGGGACCGAAGCTGCCCGGCCTGTCCTTTACACGATATAGGCTGATGAAATTTCGCACCTGTATAGACTGAAAACCGAAACTTCAAATGAGAATATAGATCTTTTCCGGTAATTTAGGTTCAAAACTGTTTTCTATAAATTAAAATGTTCACGTATTATCGTATTCATCCGATTCTTCAAGTACCGCAAAGATATTATTCAAGAATTTGGCAGGTTTTTTAATTTCGGACTGAAACCTACCCCATTCTAAGAACCAAAGGACTGTCCTTGTATGCACACAGCACCCAACAGGCCTTTTACCGTTTTTGCACTGGCAAAAGTGCCCTGCTATTGCCTCTGGGCCACTTTTATCTTGATCAACCAGAATGTAAATGCAATATTTTGTGCTATTATAGTGGGGAGGTTTTATTCGCGCACGCATTAACATCGGAGTACTATTATAAATACCATGGGACTTTAGAGAAAGGGATTCAACATATCTGCAGACTTGAACTTCATAACCTCCATCAGGACTCACACGTTCATAATAATCGGATCATGCTTGCTTCAATTGATACGATCCAAGAGCCAAAGTTCGCAAGTCGTCCAGCGATAGTTTTGGGAAGTCTTCCAACGAATTCTGATCCATAGTCTAAAAGTTTGCAGACTGCCTATTTACTCGTTGGCTTTCGACTAATAAACCTAGTCGATTGGGCTCTGAGATTTTAGCAAGCATCAATTGACCGATTTTCTGGCCATCGACGATATCTGACTCCTTATGGAAGGCGTTAAGGATCGCTGCCGCAATTCGATAGTCACCGATCAAATGTGGAACAGACTTATTTTGTCACACCTTGTCCAAATATCGGAAAGATTGTTTAAATTGTCCAATGACGGCTTCAACAACAAATCGGCATTTTCTGACAAGGCGAGACAGGTTTACCTCATAATCACTCAAAGGAAGACCAAGTTCAGCTAAATGAGGCATTCTTACGTCGCATCCATATTCTAATAAAGTGGCAACACAATCTCTGAATCCTCGATCTACGAGGAAAACATCTCCTTCCATGAAGAAAAAACGAAGGCCAGATTTATTTGCAAAGAGCTCAAGCATCATTGTTGCATCAGATTTGTTGGCTGGAAAGGGGCCAAACACATCTAAAATATCGGCTGCGACAGCGATAAAAGGTTTTATCAGAGCGCGATATTTGTGCATGCTAAATGATCTTCGCTGAAATCTATTATTAGAACTCTTCTGAATGTAAACCTAAGTTTCATCCCAAATGGTAATAAACTTATCATTATGCCCATTCAGAAATAGTTGACGGCTAATTGTTGTATTATGACTCTTCAGTTCTTCTCGATCTGCTCGGGAAAAACCTAGGTAGAGAGGAACAAAATCTTTCAGCAGAGAGTTCCTCGCTTTACTCATCAATTGCTCTGTTGATGAACGAGGTATGTCAAAAAGTGAGGACAACCTCTCATTACTTTCACCCGTATGAAGTTTTGCTAAATAGGGAAGACATAACATTTTTAAATTGGTCTTTGTTAAGACCAGTCCATTGCTCTACATCCGAGTCACACATAGAAGAAGTAAACTCAAAATTGAAAAAAGACTATTTGTCTCGATATGACTTTTATTGTAGGTTCAATTCATTGCTGTTTGTGATAAAAGCTCCCACTGTTCATTAAAAGATGTTCATCACAACAACGCAACCCTTCCGGTAAATAAAAGCGGTGATTAACCAACACCTGATCCCTGTCGGCCTGTGGTATTATATGAAGGTTTTTCGATGCGCAACCACGCAGTTTTTGTGAGATGCTCACGCTCTTTTCAGAGTCAGATTAATGTTACCTTCTGTTAAAGATGATTCGCTTGTTGAGGCCTTTGAATCTCGGAAAGCCAGTCGGCAAGAATCGCAAATGGAATCTGATTCTGAAAGAACGTTGCTATTTGGATCGAAAGGGATATTACGTTTTGAAAATTGCTTGGGACGATTTTGATTGATAAATTTTAGTTAATCTGAATTTACTGAACCTGACAGTGAATATCTTCTCCTTTTCTTCAGAAATATCCGACAACCAGCGTAGGAATCTCCTTGGGTTCCACCGGTACCCAGCTGATCACCAATAGAAGCCCCAGTGGTGTACTCAGATTGGGGAGGAGACTGTAACTGACTTTCCTCTGGCGAACCTCTACCAAATCCACCAACGCGAGCTTTATTTAAAAGGTTATCGCTCGAGACCCCCATTTTATTTTATCCGCCATGACGGCATTAATTCAAAAAAAGGAGCCTTAGCCGAGCAGAGCTCGTTGCCCGCCGTCTCCACGAGGATGTGGCTCCTTCGGCGGATGAACATCTTCTGTATAATACACCTCCTGTTGGTTCTTTTGAGAGTTAAAACACTGATTAGAGAAATTTCGTTATCTGATAAGGCGTGCTATTGCGTACATAGACTGCAGTATATACTTTCGCTCATATCTTGGAAATGACGGCTTGCACGACTTTGGTCTTATAGGCTTTTTTTCTCGTCTTGATGAGCTGAATCGATTGGTATACGTTTTATTTTGCGAGCTCCAGGGGCCATTTTGGGCATCCTCCTTTGTCATTTTCCTGTATCTTTTTAAGCCATTTACGTACCAAGAAATCCAGTGAATAACGTATACATTCTTTAAAATTCAAGATATAATATTTTAACCCCTATAAAGGGTAGTTTTTGAAAACAAGGCGTAGTATTTTTGGTCTGATTTGATCATCTTTTTCCCCTGAGCGTATGGTAATAACAGTTGCATTCCCTGGCAAACTATGATTATATTTACGAAAATTAACAATAATTAATCATTTTAATCATTTGGGGGCACTTTAAGGCCCCAGGACCACGGTTTAAAATTATTTTAAAAAGAAAAGAAAAATATGCATATATTTTTTCACCAAATAGAATAAGTTCAGGGGGTGTGTCATCGAAAAAATGAACATTGCGTTTTTTTAGGACACCCTACTGAACACTTTATATAATTTAAACGACATTTTATTTTTTTGCAAGATTTCCCGTATATGCTTCTATCCCAATGTGGTAGGGTAGGATGGAACCAGTGGTTGACCAATTTTTATTAGCTTCGTGTTTGACAGAATTGGCTAAGCCAACATTAAAATGTACAATATTTCAACGTCCCAGAGACTATTGCCCATATTTTCTAGTTTATTATTCGCATATCATTTTCCTCGAGAAAACAATCCACTAAGTAGAAACAAATATTGTGTGACAAAGTACGTAAATCACCCAATGTCGGCCACGAAATCCTTTGGTTGGTCAGTTTCGTCCCCTAAGGTCGGCCAGGCAATTCATAGAATTAATCACTAGCGCCTTCTAATGAAGTTCCGAAAAATTATGTGTGTGCTATTAATTCTGTTGATTTAAATACGGGGTCAGTAAACGTGTTACTGAAACATAACCTTCAAATGTCATTTTTTCGTAGCCGACGAAAGAATTACAGAAAAAGGATCTACAAGCCCTGAGGTCGGCCGGGTGTCCGAACATAAGATTTTACTGAAAAAGCGAATCCAGTCTTCCGGCCAGTATTTAAAATTTTCCACGAGGCAATTTAAGATCATAATTAGTAGAAAATACAAGGAATAGCCTTCATGAAGCAGACCGTACGTCCTTTCACATGAAAACGTCTACAGAATCACCACACCAGGACTTTGCCAGTAAGCTAGCAAAGATTTATTTTGATATCCTTCATGGCAGTCAAAATGAAGCCCAATGCTAACTGGTGACTTAATATTTATAAATTGGCTATTACTTCAGATTTTTGGTTCATAGTAAATTAAAGCTAATACTATAAACAGAATTTTTGTTCTAAATAAAGTGATATTAACCTCCTTATTACATATTTCTCGGAAAATTACTGAGACGTGGCCGACTACTGGTTGTTAGCCGACGACTGGTTCCACTACCCTATGTTGAATTTCGAAAAATCCGAATCTCTAAAAGTTGATTGCTTTTACGAAACTATTTGAAAACTCGTCTATCCGTTTTTCCGTAAATAAAACCCTAAAATAGCAAAATGCCAAACTTGAATGAGCCCAAAAATATTTTATTGCAATCAATTGTAAGCTAATCCGCTAATGATAATCAGTTCCGAAAAAAGTTAAGAATTTGCTACCTTTATCACGTTGTATAGTAATATTCTACGTGGCCTGAAGTGATCTCAATAAGAAATGCCCTAGCATCTTGAACCTTCGCCTATGAGCTTGTTCCACAATCTGAAATAATAGAAGTAAATCAGAGGAGCAGTCTGTTCTTAAAATTTAATTTTAATCAGGTAAGATTTTTTTTTAAATCATGAAACTCACGAAAGCGCCACCGACTACCCTTGCCAGTGGCCGTCACGGCTTCCGCTGCGCTGGATGATAAATGACCTACTCAGGATAATTGCCTCCTAAGTTATGGCTTATGGTGCACATGAAATATGGTATCGCTCCACACGCAATTACTGCCCTGTTATTTATCTCTGGAGCCATGACTCTCCGCGGCTCTCTTGCCTTTACGTCCCACCCTGCCTCTCATTTATACCTATGTATACCGTCCTGATCGCCCGTTTTGTAAAGTCTTGTAATAAGTCTTGTGATCTACAACATTTTAAAATATCTTCTGAAAATTTCAAGGCTTAGTTTTATCCAACATTATATTCAAAAGCGAAAAAACAAATAGTTTTTTTATGTCTGAATTTGACCAAATTTCTTTGACTAAAAATGTAGAGGGTTTGAACTAAATCCATTGTAAGCCTGAATTATATAAATTTGGTCTTTGTTATTTTTCAAACTACATTTTGTAAGCAATTGATGGGTATCCCTGGATAAGGGGCATTCAGGAAATACATAATACTCGTGGGGGTCGAAGATTGTTCAGGAAAGTATTATGGTTCATCACGCAGAAGACCGGGGGATCAAAGCCTTTTATCACGCGATGTAGACTTTCTTTGATAAGATGACTTTTATGTATAAATTTATATTTTTAATGATTTATCATTTTTAGTCAGCTTTGTGTGGCGGAGTTTTACTTCTTTCGATGTTGAAGTAGCTAAATTACTTTTAGAAATTTAATTACAGTGTGTCTTAATCTATTAATTTATTGTTCACTGCAGTCCCGCTTTATCTGTTCTCGATATATCAGACAAGATAGTGCAAGGGGGCGAGAGAGAGGCGCTTGGAAGGTCAGCAGTCTTGCGATGTTTACGGCTCGGCACTATAAGAAGCCACGAGTAAGAAGCAGAAGAAAAACGGTTTAGAGAGTCCCGATTCATCATCGAGGCCATTGAGGGTACCCCCGACACGGCTGATAAAGCGGGTCTGTAGTGTATAAGTATTCCTTTAAATTACACCCTTTATTTATGGATTATGTAGCGAATTGAAATTGTCAGTATATTTCACAGTGAGGAGGGGTGACGATTTATCACGTAATTTTCAAAGGGGGAATCAGAAATATCACAGCCTATCATGATAAGCTCAGTTTCGTACGTTTAAACTGTAATGCGTGCATTTCGACTGCATTTTTTCAAATATCATAAATATTGTAACTTGAATTGAAAACTGTTATTTAAACCTCTGATGAGCTGCAGTCATAAATTGGAACTGAAATTGTTTTTCAATTTGTTTTTAAAGACGGCTCTCAAAGCACCTGCGGCTTTGAATATTACATTCTCATTGCGATACTCGCGCTTCGTGCCTGATAATTAGTTTGTATACAACGATTCACTTTAAAAAAATAAATCAATTTAGAGAAAAATGGAAAATGATGACACTCCAAGTCCCATATAATAACAGTTTCGGGGGTTACCTCGCACTGGCCTTGTTACTAAATTGGTACCCTCGAAACATAAACAGTCAGGGCTGCATGAACCATTTCCAATTCGAATACATAATATTGCGCAATATACTCGACTGAATACTCGCGCACTTTAACCTTTCCGAGGCGAAAGTCCCAACAGCCTCATGCCCTGCCCGATGAGAAACTGCGTGGGTCAGCAGTTCTAGGTGTTACAAAACCGGAATGTCTTCTATGGGACCTGGAGTGCATAAGAAGTAGGTATGTTTTTAGATGTAATTTTGATAAAAAATATAAGTTTTTTTTCAATTTGCTAAAAAGAGACATTAATTCATAGACTTCCATTCCGTTCGTTCAAAGTTCGGTTCTCAGTCAACTTTAGAACAATTTGTAGTCTGTTTCTAAAAGAGATTAAAAATCATTTTGCTGCGCGTTTTAAAAATATCTCAATATATCTAATATACTTGATAATGAATTATTTATAACATTGTTAATTTGTGTCCAATTAAAAAATATTATTAAGATTTTTTAAATGATCTAACTTTTTCAATGTTGGTCTAATCGAAAAATTTAATTGTAAGAGTTTCGAAATATATTTAATATCTAGTAAAAATTTTGATTTCAAATGTCTTAATGTATCAATAAAATAGTTTTCTTACTTTTTTTTTAATTTTCAAAATGTTTATCAAAATATAACTTTTTTTATTTTTATCAAAATTAAAAATTTTGAGGATAAATTTCAAGTATTTATGTCATGTACTAGAAACTTTGACGAAAGTTTCTAAAACTCACATTTTGTTATAAATTTTGAAAATGCTCTTCTATCTTTTTGAATTTTTGTCCAGTCAAAACATTTTATCAGGATAACTTGGTGTTTCTTTGTATGGGCATTAGGGTCCAATAATAATAAAAAACTTTGTTTTTTAATGAGACATGTCAACTCATGTGGGAGTCCTTTTCAGTGATTTATTGTATTTATTATTTTTCAGTAATATACTTTAGATACATAGCAGTGACAAACAAATTTATAATTTTAGAAATTATAATTGTGACTTTTTTTGTTTTAAAATTTTTTCTTCAAAATGTAAGAGATTTTATAATATTCATAGAATTAAGCAATATAAAATGAAATGTAATTAGATGTAATTAATTGCAACCAATTCACGGCAAAACATCAATTAATTAAAGAATTATATAATGGAAAACTATTACGAATAAATAGAAAACTGGTTTATTATAGTAATGAAAATTCAATTTAAAAAAAACGTTAACTTATTTAATACCGTATGGACAATACTATTCCATATTATGAATTTATTGGGATAGTTTAGAAATATAATATTTGATTAAAGTTTCTCAATCTATCAGAAAAATAGTTTTTTCTATTTTTTGAAAATTTTCGAAATGTTCAAAAGCATATCACTTTTTTATTTTTATCGAAATTAAAAATGTCATTAGGATAACTTGCAATTCTTTTTCTCGGGTATAAGAAACTTTTACAAAAATTTATAAAACTCATAGGCTGACTTGATTGGACAAAACCTTCAAATGCTAGGAAAGTTAGCAAATACAGACATATACAAACAGACAGACACCGACAAAATTTTATGATTTTCGGACTCTGTAAATGCAACTTAAACAAAAAACATACAATATAGGTTAATTCAAGTTTATAAAAAAAAAGTGACTATATTGACTTGTCAACACCCAACGCTCTGTATCCTTCTGGCCGATAATTCTTTACTGTTGCGAGTATAGGACTAATTCCTATTCTTGACTGGACTTTGTCCAGTGTGCTAGAGGAGTCAGACTGTCGACGAACTATAATCTCCTTAGTTGCCTAGAGAAGTAAATACCGCGGTTACACTTGAATCAATAACCTAATTTCAATCTCGATTTTTTTTTATAACCTCAGTTCAGTAATGCTGATGCATTAAAGGCCCAATTTTCCACTTTACATTTTTCTCCGTGAGGTTTTTAACCTTGCAAGAATAATTCAGCCGCCCTTTGCAAAATTATGGCCAAATTGACACCGGAAATTTCACTGCTGATTCTTATAGTGTTGGCATGTAGAAAAAAATCTTATATGTGACTTATATGTAAACAACCAATGAAAGTGCAAAAACAGGTTTTTTTGTTTATTGCAACGAACCAATTGATCTCGCAGGAAAGAAGTTTCGTTATTCATTTATTTAATTATTTGGAAAAAAACCTTCCAAAATCTTGTTATATTAAATATGCAATTACACAGCCCCACAAAAAAAAAATCCTGCAACCCGAGCTAAACCACCATACCTATACGCAGGCCAACATGAGAAAAAACCATTGAATCGGCGTGAACCACTATTTTAAGACGTTTTTGGGGGTCGCTAAATGCGAATCCGGGGTCATTTTTACCCCGTCAGGTCGGGATGAAGGTCATCCCAAGGTCAAAATTAAGAAAACCATAGAATTGGAGAAAAGCTCTACTCTTAGACGTTTTTGGGGTCGCTGAATCCGAATCCGCGGGGTTAGTTCGACCCCATTCCCGGTATCCTTCTTGGTAGAAGGATTTTGAATTTCTATGGAAAGATCGGATTGTCACTGCAGAAATTGAGTTTTTAGCTCAGAAACCGAAGTTGGGCTCAACAGTGATACTACACTACGTCCCTTAATTATAAAGAAGATGCTCGGGCTGTTGAAAATTGCGGAGATGATTTGACACTACCTTTCCCTAACCTTAAAAGTAAATTGTTGTTAATTCTTAGTGATGCAGTGGTGATCGTATCTTCTTGGTCACTTGGCATCTTGGCATGAATCGACCTTTGAATCCTCGAGCCTTGAAGTGGTGAGTGTGAATGGACTTGCGCTCAAAGGTACGTACTCCAGGGGATCGAACTCGGGAACGCCATCCTCACTTGTTTGCCGCAGTTGAGAAGAGCATCCTGGTGGTTTACCTTCAACTGACCTTGATCCTGATCTGATAAGGGCAAACTGACCCCGGATTCAGATTCAGCGACCTCAAAAACGTATAGTTATGGTGGTTTAGCTCGAGCTGCACAATTTTTTTGTTTTCTTCATTTTGACCTTCAATTGACCTTGATGCTGACCTGTTGGGGTCAAACTGACCCCGGATTCGGATTCAGCGACCTCAAAAACGTATAAGTTTGGTTGCTTATCTCGGGTTACAGAATTATTTTTTTTGTGGGGCTTTGTTATTATTACAATAATGAAGCAACCAGTTTCAAACATGCGTGCTAAACTTCAACCCAAAACAATTATTATTTTTCACAAAGAGTAATTTGTTATTAAAACATTGGTTTTTTTAGCGCGTTTTCTATATTTTTGGCCGATAGGATATCAACTAAAGTGGTACAAGAGTACTATCAAGTATATTTAGCGGTAAAGTGTAATTTTATAATTAAATTGCACAAAAAAGGCTTTAAAAAGATGATACTTTTTTCCACATAACAAATGAAATAACCCTGTTCCTTTTCACTTTTGAAGCTCAAGTTCGTACCAAGTTTAGAAGAACAATTCTACTAATTTTCATGAAATTTACGAATCAATAAAATTGGAATGCATTGCCTCGTAAGTTTTATGAGAATTAGTATAACTCTTCTTATTATATAGTTGGTGTAAATTTGAACTCCATATTATATTTAAAATTCCGACAGCAGTACCTCTTTACCCCCCCCCCCCCCAACCTTAACGTACAAAAAATTTCTTTTTGGAAACATGTAAAAAAACAACATCTATCAAATGACTCTTACCCCGATTGCATAAAGTGCAAATTGGCGGAGTTATTTCATTTGTTCATGAAAAAACGTCCCATATTTTTGTAGACCCTTTTCTGTTATTTAATTATACAAAGTTTCGCTTTGCCATAAAATTTACGTGATAATACCATATAACTCCTATAGATTGCAATCACCCACATTAGTTGATACCCTATCAGCCAAAGATGTAGACATTCCGTTGAACAGAGTAAATTTTTTAATAACAAATGACTTCTTGGGAAAACTGATAATTATTTTAAACTGAAGTTTTGCACACTTCATATGAGTTTCAAGCGGCATATTTTCTGAAAGCTCGCAACTTTTTGCTTTAGTCTGGCACAAAAAAAAAAAAATAAAAAAAAGGGAGATTTGACACATTTTTTTCAAGTTAAAAAAAACGAATCTTAAAGTAGGACCCGTCATTTCGCAGACCAGTCTGAAATCTACATTTTCACTAAACTTCATTTTCTTTCAGACAAATAGGTTCGTTACAATAAAAAAAGAGCTGTTTTTTCTACCTTCAACGATTTTTTTCAAATAGAGTACCTTCCAAAAAGGGAGACAGGATTTCTTTCGACACGCCAACACTACAAGAATCTGCAGTCAAATATCAAGTATAACAACTGACAGAGTTGCTATAACTTTCATTGGATAATCAGTATTCTACAGTAATACGTTTACAAAGCCTAGATTGTACTTTCAAATCTAAAAAATGGCCAAATCGAGAAAATAATTAAATAAATTTTCACATTGTTCTCGGTTACAACGAAAGATACATACAAACCAAATATTTAAAAAAGTTTCCCATAAAAAAGTACTATGAAAATGCCTCTTGTTCCATTGTGATATTTTGCAACATTAATGAGAAAAATTCGAAAATTATGTTTTCAGGAAAAAATAGTTCTCCTAGATTAAGAAATGGTTTAGCCCGCATATAGCTGATAGGATGCCTTCCAGAAACTTTCTTAAAATATTACAAAATAATTATTTGTGATACAAGTGCGCAAAATAGGTGATTGTGTGCGAGTGTGAATTTTGCAGCATAAGCCGCAGGCGAATGATGCAATCACGCGAGTTAGCAATCATCTATGCGTACGTGTATCACACGCTATTTTTTGCAACGCCCGTCCGAAAAAGTTGTTTTAAGAGGAGTTAAGGAAAAACACTAATCTTGAAAGAAAAGATTTTTAAATTTCGTCAAGCATTTTTTTGAAAACAAAAGTTTGGAGAAAAAATTTTTTGACAAAAAATGTCCGAAAAGTTTGTTTTTTTTTGGAAATGAGATATTTGAAAAAAAAAATTTGTAGAAAAAAAATTTTGAAAACAAAAATTAGTGAGAAAAAATGTTGGAAACAAATTTTTGGGGAAAAAAAAATGTTGAAAAAAAATTTGTTGAAAAAAAATGTTCGAAAAAAAATTTGTTGAAAAAAAATGTTCGAAAAAAAAGTATGTAGAAAAAATTTTATGAAAAAAAACTTTTTGAGGCTTATGCCCTTTTTCTGTGCCAAATTTTGGCACTTATGCCCTTTTGTACGACGGGCGAAAACGGCTAAGAAACCTTAAAAACAAAACTTCAATCATTAAATGGTTTGTTCAAGTTAAATCACAATTTATTTCAAGAAGATACCAACACCAGTGTTTAAAGTTACCTGTGCCAGTGCCTAAAGTACCTTATTTCGAAAGTGCGCATGCGCAGCTTTTTCACCAGTGCCTAAAGTAAGCCATCTTCAAACTGCGCATGCGCGAAAATTGTTTCGCGCACAGTCTGCTCAAATAAGGTCCTTTAGACACCATTTAGAAGCATGAAAGGGTCAACTTTTGAGGTGGGTGTTGCAAAAAATAAAAAAGATAGGCTTTTCAGAAAATCCTAATTTCATATTTTCATAATTCGAAGAAAAAAATACAGAACAATTTTTTGCAAAGCCCCACCTTTTGTTATTTCTTGCAACATTTTTACAAAATTTCTGTAATATAAGGAAGGCATCCTATCAGTAGAAGTGTAGAACAGACCAGAATCTGCAAAGAAATTTCAAATATCTTAATTACGTCAAAAACTATAGAATTTTAAATTAAAAAGTTGTGATTTTTTTAAAATGGATGTCAAGATTCAAATATCCGTGCCATTGTGATTTTTTTTAATGGAAATATACGTTTCGCCTATTTTCAAATTAAACCAACTATAGAAAGACAAAGTCTTTTAAAAAGAAAAGATTCTGTCCCTTTTTTCTATTTTGAATTAATAAAGTGTCAAGTAAAAACAGTTTACAGATTATGAATTTAAAATGTTTTTTCATTTTTATTTTTGAAATATAATTTTTAAAATTGACAACACTGTCATCTGAAATAAAGACTATCTAAAGCTTTCGAGAATTTAAATTTAAGCTAACGCATTACAAATTTTACAAGAAAAAAAGTAACGCCAACAATTTTAAGTTTACTTGACTTCTAGGTGTCCATCTGTTGCAGAAATCATGAAATTGATTGGACATTCTAGTGTGACGTCATGCCCCGTCGGTATGATCAAATCCCAGTAGAAAAGCACAAGAAATTCGTTTTTTGTCTACTAGGAAATAATTATACCGATGGGGTATGACGTCAAAATTGCGCAAACAATCTTTGGCAACACCAAATTTCAGAAATGTATATACTTTAATATTTACAATCGGTAAGAGAACATTTATCTTATAAGCTGTCGATAAGGACGAGATCGTGATGAAATCGACTAAAGAGGTCGTACTACTCGTAAACGTATCAATGTCTGTCAATGTCAATTTCATGGTCAATGTTGATTCTTGATTTCTTGGCATAGTGATATTTGTTGTTGTGTTTGTAGAATTGTCAGTGGTGTTGTCGAAAACTTTGGAACCACACAATTATTTGCAGTCGCGCGAAGGGTGTGAAAAGTGCAAAGACAAAATGAAATCAGCAAGACAAAGAATAGCGAACCATCGAGCGATTTTCAATTCACGAACAAAAAAGGAGGACAATGATGAACTGTCATTTGATCTAATTATTTCCGCTAGAAAAACAGGGCAATTGAGTTTGACAGGGCGAGGATTAGCTTCAGGTAATAGAATAATTATTTAATTTTAAATCATCAATTTAAATTCGTTATGAAAGAACGGAAAGAACATGTAAACAAAAGTCGACCTTAACCTCTAAAATGTGAGTATAATGAGTAAAATGCATAAAATGATCAATAAAACTCTAATTTTCCACATATAAATAATACCTTAAATTGGTCATCATTTTTTGGCTCATTTTTCAGAAACATAAATTTATGTAAAATTGATTATTATTTCTCTCCTGAGTCTTCGTACCTAAAAAATGAGATGGAGCGATATGTCTCGAAAATCTCGCACTCGTTCTTAAAAACCTGATTGTCTTTTCATTACTTGAAGTTATTGTATATCTTAAATGCGAAATTTTTAATATTTAATCTACCAATAATCCCTTTTATTACAAAATAATCATAGAAGACCTTAGACGACTTAGAAATATTTGTGCTTTTTAATACTGTTACGCCGTTAAATTAAAACTTTCAAATCATCTGATAATTTATTGGAAATATTATTCAT
>CAKNWT010292439.1:4133-15459 GCA_932066315.1 Andricus coriarius | reverse complement strand
GAATAATAAAATAGTGATACAGTGTGGAGCTATAGGTAGATGAGAAAAGATAAGGGAACGAGATGCTCATAACAGAGGAACATGAAAGGACACCGCTGGGAACTGGTCGAGCGATGAAAATAATGCAGGTCGTAGCGAATTCGTAATCACGAGGCTCGATGCGCCAGACGAGGGTGCATGAAATGCACACTTGAGTGCGCATGGCCACTGGTCCATGAAACTTGTCTAAAAAAGTAACCTCATTCGAATTCTCAATAACTAAAAATGTCGCATATTATAAAAATCGTATGTTGAGCCACTCAGTACACGTCACAAAAGATTTTTCAATAGCTAATTTAATTCAGACTTCTACTTTTCACTGGGTTTATGAAGATTTTAAAATACTTTCGAGAAATATAGAATTCAAAGATTCAATCTTCAATCATAATTACATCATCTGAACAAATTTTGTTAATTACTAAATCTAAGAATTTGAAGCTTTGAGTGTTGATAAATAAAAAAATTTAAGTATTTCAGTATTCTTTTGATTGAAATGTTAATTTTAGATTTTCAATATGTTGAAAATTAAAAACTTTTTTTATAACAAAATTTTAATATAAGCACAATTTTGAATTCAACCGGTTTTACATTCAGCATTTTCAGAACTAATTCAGCAAACTTGGCTCAATTGCAAAATATTTTTTTACTTTTATAGCTTTAATTCGGTACCAATTATCTTTCTGACAAATTTTATGCCGTGAATAAAGTTTTAAAAACATTAGAACATTTTCACCATTAAATATAATAATAAGCTCTTTTATTTTAAGTAAAAATCGTACCGGGTGGACTAATAAAGATCGAAAAATTAAATTCCCAAAAGTGTGAAACTCTCGACAAATGAATTTAAAAAATAGAAAATTCTTGAAATTACAATATTGGCAGAAATTACAAAGTTCGCGACAATGTACAATTTATGAGAGTATATAATACTAAAAAAATGAAAATTTCCGATGATAGAGAATTTCGGACATGATAAAATATTTGATATTTCAAGGTAGTTGTGCCAAAAATCATACCTCTGAAAAAATAGTTTTTCTATGATTTTAAGAATCAAAATAATATTAGTTATTGGGTACTTTCGTCCTATTTTAGCCGGACTTTTTTGGGACATAAATCTCATCAACACTTGTAAAAATTAAACAAATGAATAAAATGGAACTTATCTAGTATGCACTTTCGTGCCAGAAACTATTTGGGGCTTGTGAAAATTGTGAAAATTCAAAAAGAATTAGTTGGTACTTTTCCGGTATTTTTTTCCTAAGCGGATCGGGACATAATTTGAAATTATGTTGTTACTTTAGTCCAATTTCAGCAGAACCTTTTTAGAACATAAACCTTATCAGTAATTAGAAGAATTTATAAAAACCATAAAATGGAACTTATCTAGTACTTTTTTCCAGGAAATGATTCATGTCTTGTGAAAATGTAATTAGAATTAAGTACTTCAGTCCTACTTTATCAGTACCTTTTTGGAACATAAGTCCCATTAGCACTTATGAAAGTTTCGAAAAAAAATTCAAAAAATAAAAATGAAACTCATCTAGTACTTTTGTCCCAGAGATTATTCAGGGCTCGTAAAAATTTAAAAAGAATTAGATGGGACTTTTCCGTTACTGATTTCCTAAAAAAGTTCTGCTAACAAAAAATTATGCGGGACTTTTCCGGTACGATTTTCCTAAAAAAAGTCCTGCTTAAACAGAAAAATTAAGTAGGACTTTTGCGGTACTTTTATCATGAAAAAGTCCTAGTGAAACGGGACATATTCTGAACTTTTTTGGTCTTCAGTTATATTTCAGCAGTACTTTTTTGGACATAAGTACCACAAGCATTTCCCAAAATTTCTAAAACAATAAAATAGAACTTATCTAGTACTTTTGTCATGGAAAAGTCCTGTTCAGAATAAAATTAAATTAACCCAAGGATAACAACGTGAACTTTCAGAACACTACTAACAACGTTGGGTGGGATCCAACCCAACTTAATATTTCCTGTTATTTGTGAAGAATTTGAAATTTTGAAGTGGAGAGATGGTTGGTAATCTAGTTCAGAGTAATAAAATATTACTTTTCAATGAAAATTTTGATCACAAATAATGCTTTGTAACAAATAATGCCAGAAACAAATCTCTTCATGAACGAACAAAATCAAACAATAAACTTTTCTGGTAAAAAAACTCTTCAAAATCAAAACCAATAAGGTATAAAAAACTTTCGTTTTGCTGTAAAAAAATTTTTGTAAACAAAGGAGGTATCATGTTTCTGAATCAAATTATTCTGAAAGATCATCAGCATTCAGGCAGCCATAGCAAATCACTTTTTTTTGCTAGGTTAGAACAAGACTGGATTTGAGGCAACTGGAGGGTGAATGTGATAAGAAATATTAACGCATGCGCAGCTTCAAGTAATCAGAGCTTGGGTGGGATTCCACCCATACGTTGTTGTTCTTGGTTTAAGTGGTACTTTTGCCTTGCCCTAAAAAAGTCCTATTGAATCGGGATATATTTTTAACGCTTTCGTTACTTGATTCCTATTTCAGCAGTCCTTTTTCGGGACATAAGTCGCACCAGCACTTGTGAAAATTTCAACAAAAAATTGAAGTTTTCGAGTACTTTCGTCCCAAAAATTACGTACGACTTGTAAATTTTTTGAAATAAAATTAAGTGACACTTTTCTGTCACTTTTTTCCTAAAAGAGTGCTGCTCAATATAAGGAATAAAATTAAATGGAACTTTTTCGATACTTCTTCCCTAAAAAAGTCCCAACAGTACTTGTAAAAATGTCGACAAATTCGGAGGGATCGAGAGCGGGACTTTATCCGAGATTCCAATGAAATCTCAATGGGACGATTTTTTTACTCGAGATCTTTGTCCAACTTAATAAACCCTTTTATTGAACTTTCAATATCATCTTAACCTCAAGTGGCTCACTACTGATGTCCTTACCCTACTTACTGATGCTAATGCATTGGATAATAGACAAAACTATCCCCCTCGGGTGTAAAAGTATATTAAGTACATAAACATAATAAAATAAAAATAAAAAAAATGACATTTAAAATTAGTTTATATCTTACTTAATGTGCGAAAACTAACACTGCCAGCCTGGCGCCCATAATGTACCGTTACATCGCTAAAAGGGTATTAAAGCGCGCGCGACTCTTCTGCCAGCTGTTAAAGGTCTCTTATCTTTCTCTTGAGAGAAAGAAAGCAGAGTAAGAGCAGAAGCGGACCAAGCAAGAGAGAGGGACTTTAGTGAAAAAACGTTCCACATTCTGTCCTGATTGCCTTCTTTTTGCGAAGGGAGGCGATGCATTTTACGCGGCTGGAACACCGGGGAAACACCGGGACACATTGGTTATATTCGCGCGAGATATCGAATCATCGAAGCGTGAGAAGAGAGTACACGCCCCTGGCAAAATAATCAAATATCTCTGCAACATTTTCAGAGTTGCATATTGTACAATGTATACATTGGCGAAGAAAGGCCAGGAGATTAATATCGAGTCGAAAGTATTTACAAGTCGGAGGTAAGCAGGTAAATGAGAAATTTAAATGCAAGGGTTGCAGTAGATTTTAATTCAGATATTTAAATTTATATTCATTTTTTTAAATTTAAATATGTTCAGTTTATTATTTTATTTTTTTTAGATTTACCACCCCTTTTTTCTCGAGAGGATTGCGGATAATCTTTCAATTTCTGTGTACTATATTCATAAGGATCATCATACATCTCCTTCTCCTCCCCATCCTCCTCTTCATCTGACACAATTATTTTCACAGTAAATGAAAGAAAATAGGAGGATGTGACAACGGCAAAAAAATCTTTTATTTTTTTGGGTCACCCTAGTGTACAAGTAATACTGTTCGGAATTGAGGGGCGACCTTAAAAGCCACGTCAATCTCATCGAAAGCTATCGGTAATCCGATCGCACTTTTGATGTTAAAAGCAATGGGGTATCTTCGGACGAGAAAAAAGAGCAACTTTGAAACGTGAGAAGTCGATCAACGAATTTTTGTATCGTCTTAAAAAACATTACGTATAGCTTGAGATAATTTTTAATGCTTTAAATATGCATGTCAATTTAAATTTAAAAATAATGGGCATTAGGTCATTTTTCTTAAAAAACAGGGTTTTATCATCAATTTTTGAAATTTTATTACCGCAGACAAAAATTGCTTTTACTTAAAATAAAATAAACAAACCTACACTTTAGATAAAATATAAAACAAACACGCTTGCTACGCGCGTGATTACTTTTTTTGTCTCACACAATTTTGAAATGAAAATCTAATAATATTGATACCATATTTTTGTATTTCATAGTACCTATTATCTGAAATACTACAGAAGGCAAGCAAGGACAATGGTTTTAACTATTAAGGAAAATTGATATTTTTACTCCAGCATTCATATAAAATATATGAAACAACAAATCGTTGCAGTTCGAAACCTAATAATATTTTTCAATCAAACGTTTTTTATTGATTCAGCAACTCAATACCAAGAAGAAAACTTCACAAAAAAATTTAATTAAAAATTGGATTCTTTATCACTGTCCAAAGTTTTAAAAACGTACCCTTCGAGTGAAAAAAACTGTCCCTCCATTTCCTCAGAACCTGATATTATTTTTTAATTTAAAATTTAAATTTTTACTACTGTTTAAAGTTGACAAAACGTGCGCTCGGGCGGACGAAACTTTACATTATCATTAGCTCGAAACCTTATAGCTTTTAATATTTTGTAATTAAAACTTTTTTGGTCTATTTAGCAAATCAACAGCTAGAAAGTAGATTCTTCCTTTCTTATAAATTAAAAATTCGATTTTTGAAATTTTTTTTACTCTTGGGTAAAATTGTGAAAATGTGTGCTAGGCCCTTACGGCATGCTACTCTTCATTTGTAGAAAAAATGTTTGATATTGTTTAGGATACATTTTATTTTTAAATAAATATACAGATTTCCGGTGTTAGACACCAATGTAACACAATATTTCTAACAAAATTTTTGAAATCTAATTTTTTTAAATCAAAAATACCAATTTTCGATCAGAAATACTAATATAATCCAGGATGTTTAAAAGATTCTAATCATGTTCCAGTTGCAATGATTCTTGTTTGAAAATCAGGAATTGTTCAAAAATTATGAATCGTCATTGAAGTCTAATGAACTTTTGTAATAAATTTCCATTTCAGTCAAAAAACGCTAACACTATCCGAAATTGCTTGTTAGTTTTAATATTTTTAATAACAAAAATCATTGCATTCAAATCTAACGATTTTGGTAATATATTTCCGATTAGCTCACCCAAAATTATTGATTTAATATTTGGCCTGGGTGTTCCTTTTGTAAAGTTGAAAGTCCCTTTTTCTTAAGAGCAAAAAGCTCGTTTCATTTTCTAGGAAAATTACAGCAACATTTGTAAAATAGATTTCACAGAAAATATGATATGATTTAAAAGCATTGTATATGATTTACAGAAGTTCTTATAATTATAGCGAAAAAATTTCAGGAAATTCAATATGAATGAGACTTTTTCTTCAAGTTACATACAAATTTTTAAACTGAGCCGATATATTTCTTTTAAACAAAATATGGCTCCCTGCGTGTGACATAATCCCATACCGTACTTTCAATATTCTTTTGAATATTTAATAAACATAAGAAATACGTTTTGAAGGTATTTCCGGAAATCCGGATGAACCATTCATCAAGGTAGAATTAATTTGGACTTTTTGAATTTGTATCGAATTTTCGACAAGATTTCATTTATTTTATTTAATATAGGCAGCAGTACCTATAGAACAGTGTTTTGATTTATATACAACATAAGAAAAAACCTTTATTGATAAATAAAAATTAAGTCAAAAATGATATTTTTACAATAAATAAAAACTTACCATTTTTCTGTATTTTCATTGCATTATTAACATTTAAATAATTAAGTTGGAAAACTAAAACTTACGACAAAGCGATACATTTTTCTTGTTCATTTATGAATGTAAGTTCTTTTTTACGTCACTATATTTTTTATATATTATTACAAAAAAAAAATTAAATTGAAAAATCGAGGGGTTTGAGGACCTTGACATTTTTGTAACGAAAATCAAGTAAGCCAACTCCTCCTATCATTTCTCCTCCACTTCTCTTACTTTTCCTACCATAATTACACCTAATTTCCCCTACGTTCCCAATTGACATTAATCCTAACTTCCCCTACTTCTCCTCCCATAATTTCTCCCCCACTTCTCCTACTTTCCCTACAATAATTACACCTAATTTCCCCTACGTTCCCACTTCTCATTAATCCTAACTTCCCCTACTTCCCCTCGTATTATTTTTCGTCACGTTTCCCTTCACATCCCCTTACTTCTCATAGTTACTCTCTCATCACTTCCCCTACTTCTTCACCCCTCATACCCCCACTTCTCCTACTTCTACTCCACTTATCCTACATCCCCTACCATCATTACCCTCACTTCCCCTGAGTTCCTAACCCTCATTTCCCCCCACTTCTCCTACTTCCCCTCCCAAAACTTCTCCACCACTTCTTCTACTTTCCCTACCATCATTAAGCTTACTTGCCCTACGTTCCCTTCCCCCGTTACCCTTACTTCCTCACTACCACCCCGAGTGAATTCCGCCTCGGATTTTACTTAAATAATTGAACTTCTCTGCATGTAATTATTTTAGTGAAGTTGATAGACTGCAAATATATATATATATCTATCTCTTCTCAACGATTTCTGTTTCTCTATAGAAATACCGGCATTACAGCGCTTTCGATGTAAATGAGAGCAAACGGAATGCAGGCCATCGACGAGACCCCTCGTTAGGAATTAAATCAGAAGTCGCAGTACTCGAAGGAATACCTACCTACCTGTATCACGAGACGATCTCGGAATAGAGGGGTACCTTTCAATTCATAACCTCAATGAGAACGCTATCTGCCTGCAGATATCTTCTGCCTCCACCTCCTTCTCGGTTTCCTTCTCATACCCCCCACCTTTTTATACGCCTTCGGTACTTTCAGGTGCCTAGTTTCAATTCAAAAGGTCTTGCAATGCAAAACTTTTTCAATATGATTTCTGTTCACCGTAGCCAATTACCCTTTCGCGAAAGCCTACATACAATCTGTTAGTGTTCATCTTTCTGGCACTTTATACGCTCAGAAAACTTTTTTATGACAAGCTTCAACGGTTTCGGGTTTCTTAGAATTTGCCTGGAGAGCAGAAAGTGGCTCTGGTACCTACATTTCAGATGAATGTTTCGAGAAGAGATGTAGCAAGTGGATAAAGTGGATAAATTATTCTAATGAAAGGGTCTTTAGCATTTTCTGTGAATATTAATCACTTGTGTGCCCGCGATTTAACATTTTGCAATGAAGTTTCTTGTTTGAGCTAGAAAATATCTTTCATTTTTTAGGAGAAAGCTTTACACTCTCATTAGATTCATCAAAGTATAGACTATGGTGGGTTGAAAGGAAAAATGGTTTTAACCCTCACCCCCCCCCCTTCCCCTTAGTAACTGAAGGTTGGTGGGACTGGCGTTACAACTAGACTTTCCACCATACGTAGTAAAGGTTGAGTTTCAAACGATGAAGGAAGTCTGGGTGTTTGGAATGCTAAGGGGGTGAATGATCATAAGGTAAGAGAATTACGAGAAACTATGCACGTAAGGAAGCTAGATATATTATGTGTACCTGAGACAAAGAAAAAGGGATGCAAAAGTAGAAACATAGAAAATGGGGTGTTCAAAGGCGGATTAAAAATATTTTCAGGAGTAGATAGTGAATCACATTGTAGCCAAGGAGTCGCTTTGGTTATGAATGAAAGAGCGAAGCAGCATCTCAGAGATCAAGGATATGTATCTCCCAGATCTCATCAGAACAGAAGAAGAGAAGAAATTATAAAACGACTTTGAAGGAAGCAAAGAAACTAATTTTTCAAAATAGGGAGGGAGGTAAAAGTACAGAGTTTGTCAGCATGAGAAACAGCAAAGGTGAAATGCTATATGATGCCGACGGGACAGTAGACGCATTGGAAGACTCTTTTAAACCATTATTAGGGGATGAAGCTATAGGACAACAGACCTGCGACATAGAACATAAGACGCTTCTTCTTGGGGTGATCGCTAGAGAGCTTGATCAGCAACCTGGGTCGGAGCAGTGTTGCGGAACGAGCGTGTTATTTAAATAAATAGAACGAAAATTCTAGATAAATCTAAAAAATCTATATCTCCTTCTCCACAATACTATTTTCCAACAGAGCGAGTCACGCCTACCCCGAAAGCTTAATAATATAATAATAATAACAATAATAATGGAAAATAATAACGGAAAACCGGGTTCTTCTTAACCCGAGAACACGTTTGAAAAAAAAGCAAGTAGTCCATATTGTTGACTTAATCAAATATTTACTTGAAATAACTGATTTTCAGTAAAATAGTAAATGATTTGTCTTTTATAATATAATAGTCAAATTATTTATTTCTAAATTTACGTACTTAATTTAAAGTCGAACTACCTTGTAAAAAATTAATTTTTTTTATTATGAGTCATTATTTTAGTTTAAAAAACTTTTTTTTGTTTTTGAAAATTGAACTATTATTGTTTAAAATTGTCTTTTTTGGTTGAATTCAACTATTTTTAATTTGAAATTAAATTTGTTGTTGTTGATATATTAAGTGTTTCTACTTAAAATAAAAATATTCTTTCTTTGAAATACCAACTATTAGATTTCTCGTCGCGAATTCATTTTTTTCAAATTTCCATAAAAATTTGAAGTACTAGGCTAAAAACTCATTTCTTGTTTAAAGATTCATCATTTCAGTTGGAAATTCAACTATTCCACTTTTGGTTAAAAATCAATCTTTTTTAGTTGTAAATGTAATTATTTTGTTATAATCGCATGAATTTTATTAAAAAATTATCTTTAGTTATAAAGTAAATCTTCTTGGTTACAAATTAATTTTTTTTGGGTTAATTCAATTTTTTTTTATTTAAAACAAAATTTTTTTGTTTGAAAATCATTTTTGTTAAGAATTAATCTTTTTAATTAAAAATTTAACTGCTTGGTTGAAAGTAGAATTACTTTGTTAAAAATTGTTTGTCTTTTTTAGTTGGGAATTTATTATGGTAAGTGAAAATTTACCTATTTAATTTTTTGTTAACAATTATGTTTTTCTAGTTGAAAATTGAAGTATTGTATTCAAAACTTATGTATATTGTTGATAATTTGTCTTTTGTGATGAAACATTAATCTTCTTAAGGGAAAATTCGTATTTTTTAAAAATTAAACTACTTGGTTGGTAGTTGAACTACTTTGTTAAAACTTCATTTTTTGGGATTGAAGGTTAATCGTTTTCGTTAAAAAAATCATCTCTTTTCTTTAAAATTTAACTATTTTGTTGAAAAAAATTTCTTTTAAGTTGGAAATTACGTTTGTTAAATTAAAATTGAACTATTCCATTTTTTGTTACAAAGTTATATATTTCAGTTTCAAATTGAACCATTTGGTTGTAAATATAAGTATTTTGTTAAAAATACGTCTGCTTTGGTATAGAAAATCAATCGTCAAATTAACTGATTTAAAAAGTCACTTTTTACTGACTTATCAGTTGTCGAGATCTCATAATTTGAATCAGTCAAAATTGACATCAAATAATTCACTTTTAAATCACTGCATCAAATCAGTAAGTATTTTTACTAATTCACAATGCAATTTCACTAATTCAAATATCTATAAATTGGTTCCTGATTGCAATCAGTAAGGATTTTCACTGGAAATCAGTGAAATCTCGCTGATGAAAATTTAGAGAGTACTTTTTGAAAAATATTCTTCTTCCTGTGTAGAATTCTCTTTAGTGTTTTCGAATAACAATTTTCGAATCATTTTGCTAATTAAGACCTTTGCTTAAAAAAGATATAGGGAGCAGATAATCTGATTCCAATTACAAGCTGCATATTTGGTATCATTATTTTAAACGATGTGTTTTGGAAAGGAGTACTTCCCCTTGATTACAATGACTAATAATTCGAGATCGAACCCAGAGTATCGATCGCCCCATGGGATATATTTTCAGACTCTCAGGGAGCACCAAAAGACGGTCCTCCCGCTGACCCGAACCTGTGTTCTTTTAATTGGAACCACAATCGAATCCGCCGATCGACTGCAGGTGAATTGCTGCGATTTGTATCACTGGCAGGTCATTATTCATGCGCCCTTTGAAACCGCATTAAATGAATCGACACCGATTCCAAAAGAAACAGCGTATTTTTCGTTTCAAGAGACTCTACGAAATTGTCCTGAATCACCTGAAATAATTTCAAACGATTCAGAATTGAGGGGATAGGGAAATGATTTATTGCTATTATTATACCATTAAACCAAATCCCTGCCGGGGTAAGCGTGACTCACCCGATTCTAGCCTAATTATATTGTCAAGGATCAAGGAATTTATTGTACGTGAAGTGATAAGAGGGCGGGATCAGGGGGGGGGATAGAGTTTTAGATTAATCTAGAATTTCCGTGTTATTAATTTGAACAACACGTTCGTTCCACAACACTGCTCCGACCCAAGTCGCTGATCAATCTCTCTAGCAACTACCCCAGACGAAGAGCTTCACAAAGTCACCATGTAAAGCTCTCCACGCGGGCCCATTAGTCAAGGTCTTTCACTTCAGGCGTCATTCACTCCACTGACAATATTTTTATAAACTATTTGTCGCCACAATTTTCTGTAACGGCATACCTCTCTAGCTTTCTTGACGTCCATGCATTTTCTCATGCAAGCTCTTGTGTTTCTACGGCTCTTATGTCTCCTCGAATCAGGGTCTGATTCACACATTCTAACCATTTTTTTTGCGGTCTGCCTCTGGGCACGCTGCAACTTACTTTACACTTGTGTCGTCAGTCGTTCATCTTTGATTCTCTCAACATACCCAAACCATCTTAACGGATTTCTTTCACTTATGTCAACTAGTGTCTCTTCTACACCACATTCTTTCAAAATTCTGTCGTGATTGTGATATTCACTGCTTTCATAGAAAATCCTGGGGTTTTACTTTGATGTTAAGGAGGATCAAAGTGATTTTCAGCAGAGTGATACTGATTTGATTAAAATGATTGAGATTTAGTATCAAAGTTATTTTACAATTACAAGTAAACATTGCATTTGTTTTTGGTGAGGGTGGCCATCTGTCAGGGAAAACCTAAAAATGAGGAAAAAGTCAGGGAATTGTCATGTAAAATTTTTTTATTTCAATTTCAAATTATTTTATTCATCTTATAA
>CAKNWT010292437.1:2004-24458 GCA_932066315.1 Andricus coriarius | reverse complement strand
ATTCATGTTAGTATTTATTTTAATAATTGTTATACTATATTAAATCAACGCATATATAGTGGATGTTTTGTCCATACATTTTTTTTATTTTCTTATAATTTGTGTATGTTTTGTTTTGTGTCATCCTTAATTTGAAAGGAAATATTTCATTTTAAATACTTTTTTGGTCTCAATGCTTTTGTTTATACCTTTAAATGGTGATTTCGATTTTACAGAATGTTATTTCGCTCTCCTAAATAATTTCGATTTGTTTGCTGCTCTAATGCTGTATACTGCATCACTTCAAATATTCTTCCAAAAATAAAATAAAAAAATTATTCAACAAAAAACACCGTTTTCTTCACTCACCTATGTTTTGTAATTTATTATACTATTATACTATTTATTATATTATTTAAAAGTGCATTCTTATATTTGATAAAAATGTATAAATAATTGCTATCTTTTAGCTAAATTTTATAAAAGTTTTATTATTTAAAAATTTTCATTTTGAAGACTTCTAATTTCAACTTTAAAGTTAGAATACTGATTTCAGGTTCAAGTATTTTTTATCAGGAACATTGGCCCGGGATCATCAGTAGATACAGGATCTACCTTTGGAGACCCCTGCTCTAGAGGAACAAAGAAAACTTTCAACTTGAATTCCCGCGTGAATGCCCGTAGTTTTGATTCTATATATTAGGCTCTGGGTACAATAACATCTTATTTGTACGGCTCACTGATACCGATAATTTCAACACATAAAATCCAAAATCTATTACCGCTCTAACATGAGGATACTCTGATTAGCGATCCTATTGATTTCTGCCAAGTGCTCCAAAGTAGATGGTTTCTCTCGGTTTGCTTGTTCAAGGCTGCTGTCTAGGAGGTGCTTGTAATGAGCAATTGTATGGTGTCTGTCCTTGTGAAGCGCTCTCAGTAATTTTTGAAGACACTTCTGAATGCGATGCATCTGATGAAACAAACATAGAGCGATAAGTTGATAAACTAACAGTTTAATATACTATAAAAATGTGCATAAATAATTCTTAAAATACAGGTCATTTTGAAAAAAGTACATTTATTTCAGAATAGTATTGTGTAGTTCAAGTTTGATTCATTTGCATTAAAAAATCTTGTTATAGAATGCATACTACAAACTTATTTGTATTAAGTGCCGTTAAAAAAATATGTAACGGCTAGGGAGGGGGGCAGTCATCTGTGGCCTGACGCCCATATTCAAGTTATAATTTATGGAAATGCAACGGTCATTTATGGCCACTTATTAGTAACTCATGGAAACTTATCGGGATGGGAAATGCTCCCGATAAAGGCTTGCATTCAAAGGTATTACAAGTTCTATGTGCCTAACTGAACCTCAAATAAATTTAAAAAGTCGTTTTCGTTCAACGCAATAGAAGGTGCTACAAAAGCATAAAAATTACCAAATCTGGTAAGATTGTGCATAAATGCACAACACTTTATCACAAAAAACCCTAGCTTTATTCAAATTTTTTCAATTAGAAAAATATATAATCATGATCAAACCTGACAAAGTAAAATGACTAATACGTGTATCATAAGCTATATTATGCAGCACCCGACCGGGAAAGTTGCACGCCAAAAGCTGACCCAGAAGACAACAGTCCTTTTGTCCCAGCCAGCAGTTTAAACTCTCAATATCCATAAATATAACGGAAACTGGTTGAAGCCTCTAGATCTCACAAATGCTCATAAATCAGCCCAGCTTCTTTAGGACTTTTAGGTATGGCTAATCTGTTGATACAGACAGCTATCCTTAATTCAGAGAGATAGAGAGTGGTGTCTATTTCAATGCCCTAAAAATGATGCAGGTATAAGCTGTAGGGTACAGACCAGAAAAAGACCAAACGTTGTTTGAAACTGACCTTAAAGTGGTATTAAGTTGATATTTCTTTTCTCGAGGGTAGCCTGTTGCGCTGGAACTGACTAAAGACTTCTCCGAAATAGTGACAGATGGCGCCAATGTTCAACAATCTTACGCATCGCGCCCCCTATGTATTTAAAGCATTATTTAGAGGTGCAAATATAGAGATTGGTATTGCGAAAAAGCTCTTTTCTGTAATACACATACGGAATGTTCGATTTCTAGGCATGCTAAGCGAGCAGGAAATGGTCACTTCTGAAACATTACTAAAAAGCAGTTATAAAAATACCTACAAGTTACTGCGCTTGTGCACTTTGAGTACTATCACTTTTTCTATCCACTAAACTTGCGGCTTTTGATCCAAAAATGCTTTCCAGCAATATGTAAATCCCTTATAGCAACATAACCTTCATGAGGTAATACTTGGCCGACTGATTTTTGTTAACCTATGATGGAACACGCACAAAATGTATAGAAGCATAATACGTTATCGAAAGTAGTATACGCCCAAGCTTCCTTAGCGTATCACTAGTGTTCAAAGTGTATAGCAATATGGCTACCGACGCGTAAGCACAATCATATAACCTCGGATGATATTTAATCAAATTTAACAATCATTAAATTAATTAGGTATTTATTTGACTCGGGAAGTTTGGGCGTGATCTTCTTTTGAAAAATCGCTTATTTTTCCTGTAGTCAATGTACAGGACTTTAGGTTCCTGGAGGCTATTGTCCATTATTTAAACCATGAATTACGTACACTTCAACGGCGCCGTGGCGATTAACCGTGGCTCTGTCCAATGGGAGCTGGCAGAGGCACGATGCTTAGTAACTCGTGACTTAACTCTGATCTAATTTTCTTTGGGTGGAATTTCATCATTAGAAACCGTTCAAAAATACGTAACCCCTTTGGGGAGTCGGAGGGGGGGGGGGGGCGGTGACTTCGAGTGTTACGCCAATGTTAAAGTTATACATACTTACTATAGAAAGAGCGTTAAAAGGTAAGCTGTGTCAGGGAAAAACGTTACGTATTTTTTGAACGGTCCCTTATAGATCTTCTCTCGGCGTTGAGTCAAAACCTACAGCGGGTAAGAATTCCCCGAAAATGAATCTCTTTTTCAGGTATTTCTACCTCAAGGATAGATCTGTCACCGGGCATCGCTTTTCCCATTTTCAATGTCCAAATATGACAAAGTACCTCGGGTCGGAGATTCATAGGGAATCGCTTCCCCAGCGATATATTAGATCCCGCACACAGTGGTAACGACAGTCAAGTTATACGTGCAAAGGTCGTTCTTTTTAGGAAGAAATTTCTAGTTTTTAATGTTAAATTTTTTTATTTAAATTTAAACCAGCACCGTTTTTATTAAACATTTGTTATAAACAAAAAAGTGGATGAAAATGGCTTCGCAGGGATTGATAAAGATTCGCCACTTGATTGACATTCAATTTAAACGACTTATGGAAAAAACTAGTTTTTCAATTGAAGTGTAATTATCATATTTAAACATCCCACAACATTGGATGATTGTTTGAACAGTTTTCAGCACATGTTGTAATTTATTCAACTTTCCATAATTTACTTGATGTTTTCACTTAACAAATTTAGTATTCAGATATTATTCAGCTATTAGCTAATAACTGTCTTTTTCATTGGGCGACATTAATTGTCTTTCGCGTTTAGTTTCAAAAGTGAAAATTTTTGTTGGTATTGGATCATGTTCATTTGTTGAACTTGTCAAACTCGAGCGCTACGCTACTTCGGCTGGGGAAGAGATGGCCAGTGAAAACTTACGCAGGAAAGACTTTTCCGTCGATACCACTGCTTCGAGAAAATGATATTTGATTGAGGAAGTGTATTTACTTGAAAATAATTTCCTAAATCAGCACATAAAAATTATATTTCTAAACCTCAGGATGTGTTAAGTCTAGGAATTTCATGATCAAAGACTGGGTGTGTGAAAGAAAAAGACGAGATGAGGAGAGGGGGTATGCAGTAGAGATCCGTTGTACTAAAAACTGCAAAGTACACTTTTTTGGTACATTAAGCTGCTCAGTAGAGTCCTACAGTATGCATGTCTTTGCAACGGAGACCTACGGGATGTAGGAATGCACATGATATATTTCAAGTCAAACATAGCAATTAAAGATAAAATCTCAATTATTAACAGTCTAGTCGACAGAGCTGTCACACATTCAGATTGAAGATTTAAGGCAGAGAATCTCAGAACTCAGTCTATGCAATCCGCGTGACAAATAATGTATTGGCATCCCATGAAATAAAAAATAAAACTAGTAAAATTGTACATATGAACAATTATTAAATAATTTTTGTAATCATAAAAGCTACTTTTATGTTCTTAAGCATAGAAGTAGACAGCGCACACTTTAAAAAATTTGGAGTGGGGGTCCGCCATTTCTGGTACTATGGGAAATTTGGAGTGGGGGTCAGCCATGGATGACACTTTGGGAAATTCGGAGTGGAGGTCCGCCATTGCTGGTACTATGGGAAATTTTGAGTGGGGGTCAGCTATAGATGACACTTTGGGAAATTTGGAGTGGGGATCCGCCATTGCTGGTACTATGGGAAATTTGAAGTGGGGGTCAGCCATTTTTGGTACTATGGGAAACCTGGAATGGGGGTCCGCGATTGTTGGTACTATGGGAAACCTGGAGTAGAGGCCCCGCCATTGTTGGTACTTCCGGGAATTTGGAGTGGGGGCTCGCCATGGATGATTCTTTGGGACGTACTGCGGGGGGGGGGGGTGAGACTGAGAACATAAGTAGAGTGTCTTATATCTAATTTAGCTTTTTGCTAATAATAGAAATAAATTAAATTTATAAAATTTTCATATAACTAAGTTATTTATGCGAGATAATATTACTTAAAATTATCGCTGATGACAGGTCATAGGAATGAAAATCACAGTTTTTATTTCTAGTTTGATTTATTTTTTTAAATGTTTATTTTGATTCACACATTTTTTTACAATAAAAAGTGGCATAATTTGAGTAAATAGTATTAAAAGTGCACAAAAAATATAATTATTCTGTAAGTAAGTATTTTAATTCTGCTGCTACATGGGAAGTAAACATGCTGGTTATTTCCAAAAACACTAAATCGAGGTATGAACTGACAAATGGTTTTGGTAATTGTTGTATAATTTGTTCACGAAAATATTCTAATTTAACCGCAATAATCTCAGGAATAAGCATTTCAGTAGGAGATTGAACTTTTTCTGTGAAAATGTACTTATGAGTCTCATCGATTGGAAGATTCAAACACTTTTCAACATCAGCAGTTTGCCTTTGTAGTCGTCGTAAACATTCTTCGGCGCAAACGACAATCTGCTTTAGACCATCCAAAGTAGTTTTCTGCATCACTATAGTTGGTTGTACTCCTTGGCCCATTTTTTTCACCATCTCCCGTGGTGGTTTCCTCTTTATCTACAAGAAGATGAAAGACGATTGCCTTGCTGCCATTGGAAGTGCTGAACACAATGCTGGATTTCCCCAACTCTACCGGTTTCATGTACCCGTAACACGTCTCGAAGAAGGTTGATATACAGTCGATGTTATTTATTAAACGTGCCCAAGATTTCGAGTCGAGAGAGATTCCCTTCGAAGTCGAGTTGACCAGTTTTATGACAGGTTCGAGGTTGCCATTTGACTGCAGTTTGAGTCCCGTGAAAAGCTGCTTTGTATAGGAGTTATTCAGCGCATACACTGAAGACATTAGTAGGTGATTAACAGGCTTGCATGCCACCCCGACAGCAGGTACCTCAGGTAAGAGACGTTTAACTGGAGACCGTACACTAGCTGTGTCCATTGGGGGTGTATATGAATCCATGGCTGCGGTGATGCGCGCATCAGCAGTAGCAGCGTTAGGTGTTTTGTTCTCAGACATGATGTAGTGTTTGGTCTCAGGATTGAAACTAGACTAAATGCTCAGTAGAGCTCTCGCCTGCTTTTATACATAACCATGGGTCTTTCATGTTTATTTATTCGAGGAAAACCTTTTCAAAAATCTTGAAGAAGGTTTCTTAATTCTGTGTGAAGTACCTAAGTTTGCTCTTTTTACGTGAAAAGGAGCCCTTTAGCTGGCACAAAAAGGGTGGATTTATGTACTTCTTCCGTGAAGAGTATATTTGAAAATGTAATAAATAATGAACCATGTCTACGAGAAAAAAATTTTTCTTTTAAATCGCAGGTGCCAGTCATAAATTATAGAATCGAGGATCGGCCTGTTAAAATACCCGTGACTAATATTTGAGCGTTTTAATATCAGATATATAACTAAGAAAATGTGTACTAAAAGAAAAACTTTTTAAAAAGAATCGTCCGTGTCAATCAGGTGGCGTCATAACCTTTTTTTATTTTTCCGCGTAGAACCTTGGCTGTTGTCAGGTTTTACGATGTCAATGTCTACTTTTGTCCAAAGAAACATTGCTCGTAACTCTTTTCCTACTTCCTGTCTACAATACCATAAACCAGTGACATGTATTGCTGAGCGTAACTAATATTTAAAAAGTTTGGTAGTTTAATTAGTTTAGTGAAACATTGCCGCAATCTCTCTTTTGTGCAGCGTGGGTTGTGTTTTAAAGGTACTAGCAGTTATTTTTTCATACTTGGTCGTAAGTTTTTGTTTGTCACGCTACAGGATAATTCCAGAGGATTATAAGGTGAAATCTATTCCAAGAAAGTCTATACATATCAATTAAAAATTGAGATATTTATCTGATTCCTACTTTACCGATATTTTTTCAATATACCAATTCTACTCGAAACGAAATATCGAGCTGAAAGTTTGTTGAAACAAAGAAAAGGCACTGAGGAATGTGTATGTGTCAATACATTTTTGAAATTAAAATAAATAATCATTTTTGGAAATCTCTTGTACTTGGAAAAATTCATTGACATATAAACGTTTCTTAGTCCTTTTTCTTAAACTTTCCAAACTTTCAGCTCGCTATATCTTCACGCGTGGGATTAGCATAATGTAAAAGTATCGGTAAAGTAGGAATCGGATAAGTGTCACATGCTGTTAAACCTTTAAAAAAATAAATAGAAATAAATAATAATAGTCAATAATAAATAACACAGCTCCACAAAAAAAAAAAGTTATCTACCCCAGAAACCAGAATAGGCTTACCCTACGTTTTTGGGGTCGCTGAATCCAAATCCGGAGTCCGTTTGGCTCCATCACGTCAGATTTCGTCCCTAACCTCAAAAAAGACGGTGAATTGGTAATTTTATGTAAAATATGTATTTTTTCAATGCAAAGTGGTCATAGCCTATGTTCTCGAAGTTGCTGAGTACAAATCCTGAGTCCGTTCGGTACCACGGTCCCAGCCTTTAAACTTTGATGCGTAACTTCGGAAAAACTCTTAACCCAACGGACCAGACTCGCTACTCGTCCGTTTCCTCGTCCAGCGAAAATTGAAAGCTAGTAATAAATCAGTTGATGCGGTTGACAGAAATGTCAGCGGTCGATCGCAGGTGAGTCTTCCGTCCTGGAAGTGATAACCCTCATACCTCTCTAGGGCTAAGTATGAGGGCTTTCCGACTTTGACGAGGACAAAGTCAACCCGTCGGCGGACACACTACGGTTTCATCCTCACATCCTAATGCCCCCTCCAAGGCAGAACGCTCCTACTGGCTTCTTTACTCCAACAGATAGTGATACAATTCATTCTACACATCCCCTTTCAGGGCAGTCGTCATCGTTCGCAGAATCTGTCAGAGTAGCAGGATTTCGTCACTCGTACAAGCAACAAGATCGTACTGAGAGAACATGAAAAAAATGCATGCATGATCTGATATCCAAACATACAATTATGCAGTGCGAGAACATGCGAATTGCTGGTTTGTACGGTTGTTATCTGGACAATGCTGTCAACAGCATCAACAGATTTTCGACTAGCTTTAAACTTTCTCTGAACGAGGATTCGGACGAGTGGTACCGATCGGACTCAGGATTTGTACTCACGAACCTAGAAAACCTAGGATATGGCCACTTTGCATTGAAAAAATACATGTTTCACATGAGATCACCAAAATTTACCGTTTTTTTAGGTTAGGGACGGAATTTGATGTCATAGAAAAACAAGGGCTCCAAATTCGTACTCAGCGACCTCGAAAACATAGGATATGACGACTTTGCATTAAAAAAAATACATGTTTTACAAAAAATTACCAATAAACTGTTCTTCTTTTTAGGTTAGGGACAAAGTGTGACGTCATAGAACCACAAAAACTCCGAATTCGTAATTAGCAACCTCGAAAACATAGGCTATGACCACTTTGCATTGAAAAAATACATGTTTTACATGAAATTGAGAATTCACCGTCTTTTTCGAGGTTAGGGACGAAGCGTGACGTCATAGAGACACAATGACTCCGGATTTGTACTCAGCGACCTCAAAAACATAGGATATGACCACTTTTAATAGGTACGAATCATGTTTCGCCTGAAAACAGCGATTTTGATGTTTTTTGAGGTTAGGGACGAAATCTGATGTGATGGAGCCAAACGGACCCCGGATTCGGATTCAGCGACCCCAAAAACGTAGGGTAAGCCTATTCTGGTTTCTGGGGTAGACAAGTTTTTTTGTGGAGCTGTGTAATAATTAAATGATAATTTAAGAACAACAAAATTTTATTTGGTTTAACTTTTTTATCAATTTTTAATGAATTCATCAATTTTTTAATGAATTTTTATATGAGAGAAGTTGTAGTCTCCGGAAGCTACGATGATGGTTCCTCAAAGCAACGAATCCCGACGCAACTGGAACATTTACGTCATCCACTTCTGCTCCTTCTGTCCTAGAAGGTTATCAAGACCGGGAAATGTACGCGAGAGAACATCGTTTAACACTGTTCCTTGGAGTCAGGTCTCTAGCCGTTACCAATCTTTGTAGAATGTTATGAGGAACAGTGTTGACAGACCAGATGAAGTGATCCCACAAGAACAGTCTTTTGCATGCGGTTTGCGATGGAATGAGCCTAACGCTGGCAAGCCGGAATTTTGTCGTGTTCGCTAAGAAATGATGCTTTCATACCTCCAAGACAGCCGATTATGAGAACTACAACATGGACTATGTAGCCTTGATACAGCCTGCTCAGCTCGAAAAGAAGTGCTTGATATTTCGCCCTTTCTTCTTCCTCCTTTGCCGTGATATTACCATCGGCTGGTGCCGAGAATTCAATCACGTAAATGATCGTGGTCTTCAGATCTTGGAGGACAATATCAGGCTTCGTAGCACTGATGCGTTGAGTGGTGGAGAATGAGGAATTCCAGTAGATCATACACTGATCATTCTCCACAACGGACTCGAGTTCCCCCTGGACGTATGGCAAGACGGGCAATAGATCAACACCATAGAAGTGCTTAAGATGGCAATATAAGACTTTTGGAGCCGCATTGTGTCTCTCGATGTACCCGTACCGTACATACTTTAAGTATCCACTGAGAACATGCCCAAGTGTTTCTGGCTCTTGCTTACATGCTCGGCAATTAGAATCGCCTACAGGTATATTCATTATGCGCTCACGGTAAACTAAGGTGTCTATAACGCCGTCTTGACAGGCAAAAAGAAATCCGTCAGTCTCCGATCTCAATCCAGCAGACTTGAGAAACATGTTTGGATAGACCCATCGAGAGCTTTTCTCTACGTATGATGCCGTAGAATTTACCATGAAGGGTCCACATTTTCTCTTTGTAGAAGCGTATGTTCTGCTTCCTGTACACGACTTTTGAGCACCGAAGGTGTTAGTGATGCTAGGCCAGGGCTCACCACTTTCAGTTGGTGCTGTCTGACACGACAATTGCATGACTGACACCAATTTTTTCTGTTATTTTTTTTCTTCGGTTTCCAGGAATCCTGGTAAGGGTTACAATTTTTATGGTCACGGCTTGTTGTGGCTCATTGTTCACACCGAAGGGTCTGATTTTTTTCTACTTGAATTCACCATACATTTCATTTATTCATTTCAATCTTTAATTTACCGTGAAGGATTAGGGACCAGTCGAACGACAAGATTTATGAGGGCCTCTTCTCGGGCGTGTTTGACCTAGTCTCGCGACTGACACTGTCAGTATTTGCAGTCATTGACTGCCTTTTGGTGAGCCCTGTACTAGGCTATGTGTAGTGTCGCTGGAATCAAATGGGAGGACAAGCTCCTCTGCAGCCCTATCTGCGGCACGGTATAGAAACGAGGCAACATTTGGCAGACTTGTCCAGTCCAAATCTCATGCCAATCGCTTCACAGTACGTATTCACGGCCTCCACAAGGATGTTAAGATCCGCTTTCGAGGAAGCAAAGAGTTTAAGGTCGTCCATATATAAAAGATGGTTGACCTTATATTCTCTTCTGTTCGGTGGGCCACATAGGTATCCAGAGCTTTTGCCTCGGAGGACAATAGATAGAGGCAAGAGGGAGATGCAGAAAAGTATCGGACTTAAAGAGTCTCCCTGGAAGACCCCTCTCTTATATGTGATATAGCTGGTAGTCACTTGTTTTCTGTCAGATGTTATGACAAATCTTGTCCGCCACAAGAGCATAAGATATTTTATGCATCTCACTATTCTTGAATGCATCATCGTTGTTCAATTATTGCACTCCATACCGGCTCGATAGATTTTAATATCCTCTCTGTGAAGATGCCAGTGAATAGCTTGCAGCTGGTGTTTAAACAAGCTATGGGCGTTTAGTTCTGTGGACTTGACAAATCTCCGGTCTTAGGGATCAATACTGTGCGTCCTTCCAGTAGCCACTGCAGAATGGGTTATTCTCCGTTTAAGAAAGTTGTTGATTTTATCTGGCCCTGGCGCTGAAAAGTTTTTAGTTCTAGCGATAACTTTCTTAACTTCTTCAGCAGTAATTAGCGGACACTCTTGCTCTGGAGTCTGCAACCTTTGTGTTTCGCAAAATTTACGAAGGAGTGATATATCTGAAGCGTCTTCATTTATCTGATGAGTCTCTCCATACGCTTTCTCCCAGAAGACTTGAATCTCTTCACGACTAGGCGTATCTTTAACGGCACGTGACGTTTTATTGAACATACGGGAAGGATGAGTAGAAAAGGTGGAATTTTCCTGAATCCATTTTACTCGCCGCTTAGGGCGCTGTTTCGCTGTTGAAGGAAATATTATCTTTTGCGTCCAGTGCTGCTTGATGCACTGAATATTTGATGCATGCCGTCTAGCCGCTTCAATTTTAAACTGTAGTTGTGCAATACACTCGCGAGTCTTACTCAGGCGCACTGAAGTATCGTTACTTCTAGTGTCGCTAAGCAGAGAGACCGCCTTCTCGTAAACTACACAGTACAGATTCAAGAGATAACATCTTCAAGGAGCATATCGGGGAGAGCATTATTAGCTTCAGATAATTTGTCCATCCTGAGAAAGACTTTTTGGTGGATAGATCTCCTACTTCTCATGTTGGCATTATCGGCTATCTGCAAAGGTGGTCCTGCTGGAACGGGTGGTATATTCGCTGTTCGATGTTGCTCTTCTTCTTGCCGAAAAAGAGCTTGATATCCGTTTTTTCGCAAAAGGGATACCTGATCTCTTAAATCCTGAAGCATTTATGAGCATATTCCGGGTGCATATTGACCCAGCGTCATTTAACCTCTGCATGAATCCTCTTCGCGCCGGTGAGGTTCTTTGCCAACAGGTAAGGATGTCTCTTCTGAGTTGGTCCAACCACTTAAATCGATGTTCTCGCGTTTGTCCGGGGCTATTAGCTGGACGTCACCTCGGTTCGCTACTATTGCCACTCCCAACTGAACCATGGCCTCCATCCGAGAGAGGTCTATTGTGGGTGGCACTGCGCGATACTGGTGACGTAACCGCATAATTCGTTGCATTGAGGAGTTAGCCCAATGCAACGTTGCTGACTGCAAGAGCCGGAGCTCTCGGGCGTTGGGTTCGCCACATCCCTACGCCCTATTATTATTATTATTATTATTATTATCAAAAGCGAAAGCGAAGTGTAGTGCTTCTAACAAAAGTTTTAAAAAAACAAGAATTGACTTTTAAACTATAATTGTGATTATGGCTAAGGGCATGTGATACTTAAGCGATTTCTACTTTACCGACATTTTTTTCATTATACCAATTCAACACGAAATGAGATATCCAGCTGAAACTTTTGTGAAATAAAGAAAAGGGCCTAAGAAACGTTCATAATTTAATAAATTTTCACAATTAAAATGAATAATAATTATTGGAAAATTTATTGTATCTATGAAAATTTATTGGTACATGAACGGCTCTTAATCCATTTTCTTTATACCCGCAAACTTTCAGCTCGATATATTATTTCGTGTGAAATTTGCATATTTAAAAAAATGTCGGTAAAGTAGGAATCGAAGCAGTGTCACATGCTGTTGAGCATTTGAATGAATAAATACAAATAAACAAAAATAAAATGATTATAATAAATAATAAATATTAATTAAATAATAGTATGAAATTTAAAAAAAAATTTATTTTATTTATTATTTTTTACCAATTGTTAATGTCATTAATTATTGTCCATTATTAATATTAAAAGTAAAAATAAAGTGTAGTATTTGTATCAAAAGTTTTTAAAATACTATAATTGATTTTTAAACATTAATTTCGCTTATGGCTAAATTATGGCTAAGGAAAAGCGACTGAGAAACGTTTATATGTTAATAAATGTTTACAATAAAAATAAATAGAATTTTCTGAAAATTTAATTGTGTCTTTAAAAATGTATTGGTACATGCACGTTTCTTAAATCCTCTTCTTTATCTTCTTGAACTTTACAGTACAATTTTCACACCCAAAGTTTAATTTACCACGATCTAGTTTATACGATAGTAAAACAAAATAAATAGTTTATTCAAGAGTAAAACAAAATAAATAGTTTATTCAGTAAATTCTAATACAATCATCACAATAGTAATGCATTTATTGTTTCTTTACAGTGCCCGATAAGGCTCCAAATCATGTCTGAGGGCAAGGTGTTCCTCATGAAATTGAGATTAAAATGGAGGCAGAGGATACAGAAGAAGGTAGCTACTTTTATAATTTTTGTCATTGGTTTTTAAACAGTTTACTTTAACTGTAAACATTAGTTTTACATTTTTTCGAGAAAAAGAAATGGAGACAGAGTCGAAGGAAGAGCTGGATGAAGATGTTGATGGCGATGAAGGGAAGGAGGTTGACGTGGAGGGTTCGGATGCAGATGCAGCAACAGCAATTCCTGGAACAGCAGTTGCAACAGCAGCAATTGCTCGAGCAGCAGTATATACAGCAGCAACATACACAAACGGGCGGTGGTACACATGAAGGTAGGAGAGAGAGTATTTTTATTATTAAATGGGATAGGTCGCGGTAAGTTGGCAAATTTCATGCGAATGGGCGCGAAATTGTGTTGATATCCCTGAAGATTATTCTGGCATGAAATTTAATTCGGATTCTTTTTCGAAAGGTGCTGGTGGTTTATTCATTCGTCCGGTACGCGATTTACGTTTCGAGATCCTTTGGGATCTCATTTTTAAAATCATTCAAAGTAATGATGAGTTTAAATTCGATAAATCTTATGTCGTAACTTTTAATATTATAAAAGGTATACGCGGCGCTGGACAATAGTTGCTGACGCACGAGGGTGTTAAAAAAAAAAATCAATTTTGAATATCGTTAATATAGATAACCTTCGTCTCCCGCGCTCTATTTTGGCAGCATGCATGTACCAAGAGCAAGGTGCAATTCGAAGTGAAGGCTTGTATGCGAAATGAGAGAGTATTAGGAAATTAAAGGGAAAATTACAGCGAGAAATAGTTACTGAGCTAGTACGTAAATCGGGCGTGACGATCCCTGAATCCGGTTGGGGATTGTTGGAAGAAAATATAACTCAAAATTACCTCCTACGCGAGCGAATCGCGTTAGTTATTTTTTAATTTAATAACTTTGGTTTGGTTAAAGCTCCTCCGGTGTATGACAGTACTGGCATAATTTCATATTCGAGTCATACGGTGCGATATAGTGTAAATATAATGTTTTGCCCCGATCAAAACCACTTTGAACCTATTTTATGCTTAAAGACAGCCGCGGGTAGCCATGAGTTTTGCATGCCCTGCAATAAAAGTTATGCGAATCCAGCCACTCATAGATGCTCTAATAAATGCAAATCATGCCTTTCAATACCTCCTTGCAAATCTGAAGAAAGCTTGGTATATACTAATGCACCGGAGATAAAATGTATTTCATGCAATAGATTTTTCTTTGATACTAATTGTTTACGCAAACATAGCGAAAAAGGCTCCTTTTCCGGTGTGTAAAGTATTTGCTCTACTGTACAGATTTGTAAAATCTGTTTGAAAGCAGTAGATTTTTATAAATCAAAAAGCCATGAGTGCGGGACATTTTACTTTAAAAACTGCAGATATATGCGTGCGTATGACCACGAATTTTACATACCCCCTATTATCGAGCGTCTAGCTAATACCCCGAAGCGAATCTGTTTCGTATTTTATGCATTAGAAACTCGACAAACGAAAATGCTTCAAGGGGATAATTGGGTGAACATCCATGAGCCGAATCTCTGTGTAACCCAGAAAGTCTGCTCTGATTGTTTATCGGACGAAAATATTAATGAATCGTGTGTAAATTGCGGCGTCCAGCAAATTATTTTCAAAGGGGAGAGTGTTATACAGGATTTTATAGAGCACGTAACACGCGAGGGGAAAAATTCAATTCAAACTATTTGTATTGCACACAATGCAAAAGGGTTGGACCTGCAATTTATTCTCCGTTACCTGGAAGAGGTAAAAGGTACCAGAATCCGTCTAAAGTTGATCACGAATGGCACCAAAATAATGCTATTGCAGGTCGGGGATTGTAAATTCGTAGATAGTTTAAACTATATGCCAATGCCTCTAAGTGCTCTCCCCAAAGCATTTGGGCTAACTGGTGGGGGCTAAAAGAAAGGTATATTTCCACATTTTTTTAATACAGCAGAAAATTATTCGTATGTAGGTACACTTTGCCTCCGGTTGAGGATTACTTCCCCGATACCATAACAATCGACGCTCGTAAAGAATTTTACGAGTGGTACGATTCGTGCAAAACCCACTATGTTTTTGATTTCCAAAAGAAGATTGTGGCCTATTGCGTGAGCGATGTGACAATACTTCGTCGTGCATATCTCGCATTTAAATCTATTTTTTTTAAGTGCGGTAATGTCGGTCCTTTTGCTGAATACGTCACCATAGCTTCTATGTGTTCAAGAGTTTACCGCAAAAATTTCCTTCGGCCTGAAACCATAGGTATTATACATAATGGCGGTTACAGACGAGCAGATAAGCAGTATGTAAAAGCCATTGAATGGTTATTATGGGTTGAAAGAGAAATTGGTGTAGAAATTAAACACGTAGCAAGGAATCGAGAATTCCGACTACCAGAGGGCGCTCTAGTTGGCGGATATTATGAAGATAGTGATGAAAAGCGTCATGTTTTACAGTTGAATGGCTGCTTTTGGCATGGGTGCGTGCAATTTCACGTAAAGATGGTTACGTATTGACCGGGATTTGGGAGTGTCAGTACGAAACTTAAGAAAAATACACCCCAGATGCATGAATATTTCAAAAATCATCTCTTGTTGTATCAGGATGCGTTGAACCCTCGTGAGGCGTTTTTAGGAGGTCGCACAGGGAATACCGTATGCTATTATAAAGAAAAAAGAAACTGAAAAATACGATATCTTGACGTTTGCTCTTTATATTCATTTATTTAAAAAATGGGTAAATTTCCTGTGTGGCATCCGAAGATGTAGGTAGGTGATGAGGAGTGTGAAGGCGCAGCTGGTCTAAATTATGAGAACTTGAAACAAATTGATAGTTTCATCAAATGTCGTGTAATTCCACCTCGCAATTTATACCATCCAGTGCTACCCGTGCGAATGCATGGGAAACTCATGTTGCCGCTTTGCCACACATGTTGCGCGTCTATGAGTGAAACCGATTGTACTCATGACGATGCAAAGCGTGAGTTGGAAGGAACATGGGTTGCGGATGAGTTAAATAAAGCCATCGAACTCATTCATAGAGTAACACATTTTTCCGAGATATGGGAAAATAAAGTTACTCAATACGATGAAAAAACGCGAAAAGGTGAATTATTGGCAGGAGGCTAGCGGGCGGCCGAGTGAGTGCGTTGACGAGGCGTTAAGAAAAGCTTAACTTCGCGAGCATGTCGAAATTGAGGGTGTAGAGCTAGACCGTGAAATGATTTTAAAAAATCGCGGCTTACGCTAAGCTGCAAAACTCTGTCTCAACTCTTTTTGGGGTAAATTTGGTCAAAGAGAGAATTTACCACGAACTGAAGTTGCTGAAGAGCGCAAAAGATTGATGGAATTGTTGACTAACCCAGAGTTGGAGTTTCATGATATTACCATGGTCAATGATGATCTTCTTTACGCCACTTGGTCATATAAAGACGAGGCAAGTATAGCATCGCCCTACACAAAAGTAGTCATTGCAGCTTTTACCACTGCTCAAGCTAGACTAAAGCTTTTTGACTACCTTTATCAGTTAGATAGACGCGTTTTGTACTATGATACAGATTCGTACATAAATATGTCATGAAGATGTACCAGAGTACAATCCACCCATGGGTCTATTATTGGGACAAATGACTGATAAGTTGGAAGTGTATGGTAAAGAAAGTTATATTGATACTTTTATCTTTGGTGGCCCTAAATTTTATGCGTTCAACGTAACCTCTCCAGATGGAAAAACTCATCATGTTTGCAAAATTAAAGGTATAACTACGAATTATAAAAATTCTCAAGTTTTCAATTTTGAAACCATCCGGGAAATGGTAGTCAGCAATAAGCCTCCTATTTCAATTTTATTTGGAGCAACTCGCCGAACAAAATTTCATGATGTCATAACTAGAAAGAAGAAAAAAACATGTAAACAGGTAAATTGTAAACGACGATTTTTTTAGAATTACGATCCTTTACCTTACGGTTATGTCGAAGCGGGAAAAGACAGGGTAGCTTCACAGTAGTTTGATGGGCAGCATGGATTCAGCTGGAGGATCATGTATCTATATTTAAATAATCTGCTCTTAAACCATAAAATTGTATGATTAATAGTTTTTTATATTTCAGCAAAATGAGATGTATATGGCCAACCCGTTTTTCAGATGGTCAATCGACCTATCGCTCCCGTACGACCCCACGTACGGGAAAGACAAATCTCACCATGCCCTGCTGCAATACCAATTGCACAAGCTCTATGGGCAAGACCACCGTCAGCAGAATCACCAAACACTCGACCAATCCCAAGCTTATGGCAAATGGCCTTTCCGAGTGATGAAAGACCATCCCAAGTCTTTTACTTGATTTTACTGATCACCATCAATTGTTGTACATAATATAAATATTATTATTCTTTTTTAAATTGTTCTTATAATTTTAAAAATATCCACCTTTTCAATTCTGTTTTTGTTTTTAACATTTAGAACTTGTAAATCATAGTGGTAATACAAGTAGTAGCGATGATATTCGTAATACTAGGAGTCAAGTATATCTAATACCAACATCTGCGACCAAACTGAAGATAAGTATGTCGTTTAAATTTTATTCAAAAAGACTCTCCCCCGGAAGTGCGGGCGGGCTGACTGGCGGGCGCGGACCGGGGGCGCTGAAAATAAGCTAATTACAGAGCCAACGCATCGCGGCGACCAGGGTTATAAGTTCATAGCCCTGGCCGCTGCAACTAGGTCCATAAGCTCATTTGCCTGGTTACCGTGCGCGCGGAGAAATATAAGGTCATTGACTTGAATTTTGATTTAATTTTGCCATCACACTTTACGATTAAATTTGAGACAACAACAAAAAATCAGATAAAAGGAGATTAAATTGTATGATTTCTTTATTCTTCAACACAGATCTAAGGTGGAAACATATTAATTTAACGTGGGACCATCTTATGCGTGAATCGTCAAATAAGACAGTCGTAGATCTTTTCACCAAGGGCAGTCATCACAAAAATCTGAGTGTGATCTTTATATCACAAAATATTTTTCATCAGGGGCATGGTCAACGAGATATTTCTTTAAACGCTAATTATATTGTAGTGTTTAAAAGCCCGAGGGTTCGAGCGCAAATTCAACATCTCGCTAGACAGGTATACCCAGAAAATAAACTGTTTCTACAGGAAGCTTATTATGACGCTACTTCTACTCCACATGGTTACCTCATTCTAGATTTGAAGCAATCTACCCCTGACAACTGTAGATTTAGAACTTGTATATTTCCATTCAGATTCCTACCAATACAGTTACGTACGATCAATAGGTATAAAAGCAGGCTCATGAAGCGACCTAGTACCAGTTGTACGTTTGACATAATGACGTGCGCACGAAAATCCATCGGAAAGAAGAATGTTAAAACATTACACGCCTTTTATCATTTGAATACAGATCAACGAAGCGCTGTTTAAAAAAAGCTAACCCGCAACTCGTTTAAAGTATTTGTGAATGTGCATTGAATATTTTACACGGAAACGTTTCTCTAAAACAAACCGAGAAGCGAAAATTGAAAAAACACAGATATGCATTAAGAAAACTAGTGACACCACGTGGTACGTGGAAGAGTAAAAAACTCTTTATTGTGCAAAAAGGAGAGGGATTCTAACCCCTTTTACTAGCACCAAATCTTGGTGCCAAGTCATAGTGTTGAGCAAATTAAGCCCCAGTCGTACCCACAACAACAACAATCATTCAACAAAATTTTATACTCTCCATTATACACTGATGAAAATGAAAAGTGAAAATTGTATCAGCAAGTTTTACAAAGGTTTTTGTTCTTTACCGACAAAGCGAAAAATTCAAATGGAAGGAAGAAGGAAATAAAAGGCGCTGTTGAGGACAAGTTAACCCTCTGTCCCCCACGTGGGGTCTAGCCAGACCCCAGATGCACTAATTTCCTTATGACATTCGCAGTTTTGCATCCCGTTGCCTGTCGCGTTGAGTACCTTTCCTCTCAATAGTTCTCAAGACGCCAGTAAGGGCGCTTTAATCTCTGAGGTATGTGATCCCTTTTTTCTTAATGTTTTTGTTGAAAAACGTGGTTAGAGTCTGCTCAGACTCCACGTTTCTATTATTAGTTTTATATAGTCTTCGTGTTATTAAAAAGCAAAAATAATTTTTTGACGCCGGTTCAATGCGATTCCACACCGCTTGCGTCTTGAAAGTGAGTGGGGTCCATGCAGACCCCACGTGGGGGACGGTGTCCCTCACTTGCACGTGGGGGGCGCAGGGTTAAACAGTGAGCAAAATGAATTGACGAGCCAGGATTATAGGGAGAAGAGTGAATTTTTGCTTGAAAGATTACAGTCGTTGCGCCAGGAAGACGTCAGTTTGCAAAGTTTCTTCAAGAAATTAAGACACCTAAAGAAATGGTGGGTAATCGTGAGTAGTGGATATCAAAATCACATGCATCTGTGACAAGGTTAAAAAACAACTCGTATAAACTGGGAAAGTACCAACGACTCAGAAGCTGCAGATGATGATGATGATACTGTTAAAAGGAATACGAAGCCACGTACCTGGATGGATTTCAATCTCTAAAAAATGAAGCAATTGGAAGACATATATTATAACCCTTTGCATGAGGCTTCTTACTCTGGCGTAGAAAAGATTGCCAGGTCTGCACGGAAAAATATTCCACGTGAGCAGATAATTGACTGGTTAAATAGTCAATATGCATATACTCTCCATCATCCTATTAGACGTAAATTTGTTAGACAACATTATAGTGTTTGTAATATTGATGATGTTTAGGAAATTGACCTAGCAGACTTGAGATATTTGAAAAGCTACAATGATGATTTTTCCTATCTACTGGTTGTCATTGATGTTTTGAGCAAGTTTGCCTGGAATAAGCCACTGCAAAGTAAAACTACATCTGATGTTGAAGAAGCATTTGAACGGATTCTTCATAGAATTTATGATAGAACACCTGTTTGCATACAGAGTGATAAAGGAAAGGAATTTATCGGTAAGGTTTTATAAAAATTCTTGTCAGATCGTGATAGAACACTTATGATAGAACACCTGTTTACATACAGAGTGATAAAGGAAAGGAATTTATCGGTAAGGTTTTATAAAAATTCTTGTCAGATCGTGAAATACAATTTCCGATACACGTGATCCAAGTATAAAGGCCGTCATTGTTGAAGGTCTCAAACGTACTCTCAAGGAGAGTATGTGGCGGTACTTTACACACCGCATTACGCATCGATACATTGATGTTCTCCAGCCAAAAGTGCATTCCTACAACAGTGCTCGTCATTCAAGCATACGTATGATGCCATCTACAGTCAATCTTCATAATGATTGTGCACATATACAGCGACGATTTGTAAGATAATTCGGCCGTAAAAAAGTACCTAAATACAGCGTGGGTGAAGTTGTACGCATCAGTCGTGCTAGAGACATCTTTGAAAAAGGATATGAAGCTGGCTGGACAGAGGAGCTGTTTTTTATTAAAAAGGTTATCATCTGGCGAACACATGCAACTATCTTATACGAATTGAGAGATTTAGCGGTAGAGTATATTGATGGAATTTTCTACGTACAAGAATTGGCTGATGTTAAAAATAAGGACATAAAAAACGATGAATTTATTGTTGAAAACGTGATTCAATCAAAGGGTCACGGAACTAAGAAACAGCTCCTTGTAAAGTGAGTTGGGTACTCTGACAAATTCAACTCGTGGATAGCAGCTACAGAGCTAAAAACAAATGAAATTCGACTGCATCGTCGCTGGGTAATGGGTCTCAGAGAGATTCAGTTTCCACGATCATTTCTCCATGTGAGAGGTACATCAAGCATGGAAAATCGCATCTCAAGTGTACTAAAAACAATTGTAGAGAAAATAGGACTCATTGAAAAATCTACAATTGAAATCGTTCGAGTTGATGAGAACGGCAGTGTAGATTTAGCCTTATCCGAAAATGCTGACAAACAACGCGACAATAATGCCATCTCAGCTGATGAAGGTCCTAAACTGGAACTGTTTAAAGGAAAGTGGAAACGTGTCATCACATCTTTCTTTCCACCTGGAGTTTATTCACAGCTAGATTACTTTATATATGCTGTAAATAACACTCCTGAAATAAATAAACATGTGGTTGTTAAACAATAAAAAAGAAACAATCATTATATAACGCTGGAAAAAATATGTAAAGAGGATTGCAAAATTCCGGGTCGTCACTTTCTTTCAAACAGGTAGAAGATATATCAAATTCTAGGTTTTGTACCTCACATACTTTTACCTATCGAATGGCAAACCATTCACCAAGTTTATCAAATGGACTACCAAATAAACTTTTTGTCTATTGTGATTTGTGCGAGCCGCGTATCACTGGAAATGTAACAACACCACTCTTGCGAGTCGTACGACTCAGCCTGGTACCCACTGGGTCGAAATTCATATCGACGGATCCGTTAGAGGACCCTACTTTGACAGTTACGGGATACCGCCTCTTATTCCTCAACATCTTCATCGTCTGCGAAAACAAACCCAGGGTGTCTATCATTTTCGCAAACAAACATTTCAAGACTTTTACCAGTTTTCCAGGACAACAATTAATTTTTCCAGGTACCTTTCTGAAAATGTGTCGCATGCGAAATTTCTCAAACGCCTCCAAAATCTAATTTTATGGTCAAACCCCGTTTTTTTTGGTATTGGTTTATTTTACCATGGTGAAAAGGAATCTAAAATATTTTAAATTTTTATATTCTTCTAACTTAAACGACAATTTAATGACATATTTTAATGCAATAATTTGTTGCTGTTGGTATAACCAAAGTGAGTTCAATTCCGTGTGTGAAAATCTCCTTTTGATTAGAATTAGGTTAGATTTGACTGAGTTATCGTCTTTTAGCCTAATTTAAATTTAATTTGCAATAAAGTAATTACATTTTCAACAAAATAGTTGAATTTTGAACAAAATTGATAAATTTTCAACCTACAAAGATGAATTTTCAACCAAATGATCGAATTTTGAATAAAAAAAGATTAAACTTCAATCAAATAAAGTTGAATTTTTAACGAAATAACTGATTTTTTTAGAATACAGTTTAATTCTTAACAAATGGAGATAAGTTTTTTTACAAAACACTTGAATTTCCCACATACAAAAATTAATTTTGAAACCAAAAATCGTAATTTTTATCGAAGAATCAATATTTTCAACAAAATAGTTGAACTTTCAACCAAATAATAAAATTCTTATCTAAAAGTATAATCAACAAGAGGAAACAACGAAATAAATTAAATAAAAATTAGAGGCAAGTAAATTACCAACAAAAAACAATATATTGACGGAAAAAATTTATTAGATTCGAAAAAATTGTAATGAAATCACCGTTTAAGTAGAAAAAAATCGAAAATAAATAAGAAGCTTTGAAATATTTTTGATATGTAGCTTCGTATTTTCACCGTGATAAAATGAACAATTAAGTGCTAAGAAGGTGTGTGCAACATTCAAGGAATTTTTCAGATTTTTCCAGGTAAA
>CAKNWT010292434.1:0-15728 GCA_932066315.1 Andricus coriarius | reverse complement strand
TAGTGTTTTCCAGAATGATAAAGAAATAAATTATGGAACCATAATGTACGAAATAAAATATTCCAAAATCAATTCGAAATCAATTTCTGGTAAGTACTTATTTTCATTAATAGTTGAATATTGAATTGTTCATTGTACATGTAAATATTCTCAACAATAAATACAATTCGTGGTAGTTTCAATAAAACATAAGTTTTACACAAGTTAAACTTACCAAAAACAAATAATTTATACGCTTCTAAAATAATAACTGGCTATAACTCCCACAGATGGAATTATATAAAAATCTTCTTAGTAATAAAAGAATGATAAAGTAAATGTACAAGGGAAGATAAAACCATAAACACCAAATAACTCATTTTTAATAAACAATTACATATGAACGTGTGTAAAAAAGTTACACTTATATTCTCCTTCCAAATTATCTACTTCACTTTGATGCTGCTGTATGGCAGATCCCGCCCACTACCATGTAACCAATCGGAGCAATCTACCGGTTACCAACATAGCGCTCGGCATCGGACATCTATACACAGCCTTCAAAATATGCTGTAAGTGCTTAATTTCTGCCAAAGACTTTTCCATCTGTTTCCGTCAAAACTGTTTTTTCCATAATAACTCTTCTGACACGTATTGCCAAACAAAAATGTCATCACACCTCTATTTTTCCATACACAGAAAGTCATTTTATCCAAAAAACTCATGTGGAAATCCACAAACGTGGGCACTTTTTGTAATTAACACCATGCCCCACATGGACACCATACCCCAGTCTCCCCTAATTAGTAATTCATTTATTATGGAAGGATGATTATGAAAAGACATCATACAAAATATTCATTTCAATACTAAGTGAATTTTATGTTAATTACTCGTATATAAAGAAGGTATTTTATAAGTTTTATTCAGGTCAAATCATTGTTGTTGCCCCGAGAAATTGTGAACAAAAAATTTAATTTTTGAATTTTTTTTCCCGAACGATGTATTTTTGGTAAAACTTTTAAAATTGTTAAACTTTTTTAAAGCATTTTGTCGAATCCTTTGTTATTCGTAAGAAAGATAAAAACTTTCAATTTTTCGAGATAAGTGTTCTTGTGTCCACGAAAATAGTTTAGCCTGCATGAAATTTACAGGATATCCTGCTGCCATTTTGTTAGTTTTAAATTGGCAACAAATAATCCAATGGATTTCAAGAAAGAACGATAACAGCTGTCATGCTAACAAAATCTGCGCAGCTAATTAACACATAGAAATTGTATTATATTTCTTTGTAATTCTTAAGCACGATAAATAAATAAAATATTTTTGCATAGAAATTGTATTATATTTCTTTGTAATTCTTAAGCACGATAAATAAATAAAATATTTGCATAAGAATGATAATGCATTTTATCATACTTTTATGTTTTAAAAATGTTATGTAAGCATTTAACAACATTGTCAATTTCCGTAAAACCGCAATGTTCAAAAATCATTAAATTCTGACTTTGGTGACGCCTTTGCTTTAGGTATGAATACAATAGAGCAATAGACACCAGTCAATCCGAAGGCTCTACTCTTCTCCTAATTTTCTTCTGGGTGCTCCTCCTACATATTTATGGCCATTATCTGAGGCTTCTTCACACCATAAAGGGAGTCAGGGAAATAAACAATTCGCAACATGCACATGTAAAATAAATAATATTTTTTTATAACACATGCATGATTACAGCCCTTTTCAATGCCTATGAAGCGGGGCTAAAGCTCTACTTTTTACTCCCTAGGGACTGAAAAGTGACGTCAGAGGTGAACAATGAAAATTATATGTCTATGAGCTCGCATTTTACTATTATCAGCCCATTCACCGTAAAAACTGTGAGGAAATTTTGGTTGCATATAATAGAATTTTGCGGTTATTTATGGAAAGTTACCATATACTGATCGAATTACCTTAAATTACCGAAAATTTTCAGAAATTTCCAGAAATTTATGGAAATTTTTAAAAATGAATTTTGGGTATTTTAGGGTAGGTTACCATATTTACTTTGTAAAATTACCATAAATTACCGAACATTTCCATAAATTACCGAATATTTCCGGAAATTTATAGAAATTTTTTAAAACGAATTTTGGGTAATTTACCATATTTACCGGTAAAATTACCATAAATGACCAAAAATTTTCATAAATTTCCAGAAATTTATGGAAATTTAAAAAAATGAATATTGGGTATATCATGGTAATTTACCATATTTACCGGTAAAATTACCATAAATTACCGTAAATTACCGAAAATTTGCATAAATTTCCGGAAATTTATGGAAATGTTAAAAAATGAATTTTGGGTAATTTATGGTAATTTACCATATTTGCCGGTAAAATTACCATAAATGACCGAAAATTTTCATGAAAATTAAAAAAATGAATATAGTGTAATTTATGGTTATTTTTCATATTTACCGGTAAAATTTCCATAAATGAGCGAAAATGTACATAAATTCTCGGAAATTTATGGAAATTAAAAAAATTAATATTGGTTAATTTATGGTATGTCACGCTATTGACCTGTGAAATTAACATAAATGACCGAAAATTTATAGACATTTTTTAATTGAATTTTTGGAAATTTATGGCAATTTACCATAAATCACCTCTAAAAATATCGTAAATTACCAAAAATTCCCGACAGTTTTTTTATTGAATTTTTGATAATTTGTAATAAGTTAACATAAATTGTATGCTTCTTTATTCAAAATCTAATATGGACTAAAGTCATAACTGTATTTCGCGAAATAACTGAAATCATCCATTTGTTATAAAAACTATCGTATGCACCAAGGGGGAGAGGCACTTTTTCGACTTGTGTATGTTTTCAGTACTCGTCTGCGACTCGTACTGAAAACATACACTCGTCGAAAAAGCCCCTCTTCTCCCCCTAGGTGCATAATATACTATTAAATACTATTAAAAAAAAACGAGACTCTCTTAGATTTTTTCGGATTCCTTTTTTTTCTGCCTTTTTCTAAAACAAAAATAAGTTTTACCCAACACACATCAGGGCCAGTTAACCCTTTGAAGCATACATTTTTCCTTTCAGTCAAATTCATCGAAACTGGGTATATATAGGTTTTTGAGGTCGCTGATTTCGAAAATGGGGTCAGATTTGAGTTATTTTCAAAATTCAAAATGACGCATCCAATATGGCGTACTAAAATTATGAAAAAAATAGGAATGACTCGAAAATGTTCATTCAGGGGTTTTTAAGGTCTCTGAATATGATTTTGTTGTCAGAACAACAAAATTCAAAATGGGGGATCCAATATGGCGGACTGAAAATATGAAAAATATCGGAATAACTTGAAAATGTTCACTCAGGGGTTTTCAAGGTTGCTGAATATGATTCTGTTGTTAGAACAACGAAATTCAAAATGGCGGATCCAATATGGCGGACTGAAAATATGAAAAATATCGGAATGACGCAAAAATGTTCATTCAGAAGTTTTCAAGGTCGCTGAATATGACTGTGTTGTCAGAACAACTAAATGCGAAATGGTGGATTCAACGTAAGAATTGCGAAATTGAGAATGGCGGATTCAGCCATTTTTAATCCGCCATCTTGGAATATGAATTTTGGAATTTCGACGTGGAATTAATGATCAGCGACTTCAAAAACTCACCAAATCATGTTTTCGGCTGATTACATGTAAATATAATTATCCGCCATCTTGGACGATGAATTTTCAAACTGGACTGTATATCCACGATCAGCGCTTTTGAAAACTAACAGAAGTATGATCCCAGCAGATTTTGTAGCGATAAAATGATCCGCCATTTTGAATTCGCCATCTTGGAATATCAAATTTGGGATTTTGACCTCGGATTCGTGATCAGCGACCGCGAAAACCCCCAGACAGAGATTTTGTGGGAGAAATTCCCACTCAGTTCGTGGAAAATGATTTTTTTGTGGAAAACCCAGTATTTTTTACACTTTGTTTATTTACAACAACTCGAAAAATCATGCAAATCACTTTACAACTATCAAAGTATGTTCTCGTATCATATTGTGAACTAAAAAATGTAGAAACACCGGCAGGATTCTCTCGAGTCGAAAATATTACGTGAAAATATGATGGTAAAAAGGTGGCATAAATACATGCCACTATGCTTCAAAGGGTTAAGACGAAAATTCCTATTGCTCCACTTTATTTAAAAGAAAAAAGAAAATAAAAGACTCTAAATTGATGTCTGCAGGACTTTTAATTTATTTTTGATCGGTGCCAGGCAAAACTCATTTTGCTGCCCAGGAAGAAAATAAACCTGACCAACAAGTAAACGTTTGAAAATAACAATTAAAAATTAACTTGAAAAATGACTTTACATATCCCTAGCCTATTATCTTGGTAGAATATCGCGAGTACCTGAAAATCCTAATTAAGAATGGCAGATCTGAATGTCTTCAAAATAAAAAGAATAATTGGTTTAGCGTATAAAAAAACTAAATAAGGTATAAAATTTATTAAGGCAAACACATGCTTTGAGGCTCCATAGGAGAGAAAAAAAGGTGTCACACTTGGCAAGTCGAAATTATAAAACCCCCTATTTAAAAAGAACTTTACAATAATAAATTGCAATGAAAAGAAAATTCACGGAATTTATATAGTATCGAGCTAAAATTAGGGAGAGAAATCTGACCTGGAGCGAAAAAACCCGTTAAAACTTATCTCCACATCTGCTGGCTGCGAGGCTCGAACGACAAACGACAAAAGACAAGGAGTTCGCTCCTCTTGACGGTACGTCGGCTGTCGAATTTCTCCCCTCCTGCGCAGGTAATCCAGACGTGTCTTCTGCACTGGCGTAGTGTCAATAATAATCAATCATGATAATTCATAATAATTATTAAAATTTACAATTTTTCATAATTTATTAACAATTGAACCGCTGGCGATCAAAAGGGGATACGCCCGAAACGTCGTCGTTTTAGTTGGCCCCTGGGTCATATTTTTTTCAAGTCAAATTTTAATTTTTTCAATAACATATCCGAATAGAAAATTTTATTGTGCATATTTTTAGTCCTATAAATAAATGTGATAACTTAATTAGTTTTCGAAATAATCAAGAAAATGTTACTTTTTTCTGCAATCGCAAAATACCAATTTTTTGTGTTCAACTCGCCACAAGTTCTACAATAATAGGCATTTTGTAATACAAATTTCAGAAAATATGCACCATCATATAACGAAATTAACGGTATTCGTAGAATTCCAATGAATTGTTACTAAAAATTTGGAACGATTTTTATTCTTCTCATGGCGTAAATTAGATATCGAAAGATTCAAACGCTTCGGGAGCCGAACGAATATTCAGAAAATTAAAATTAACGGTCACCTAAACTTTTGTTAGGAATCAAGGAAGTTTCTAGGAAAACATTAGGCAATTATGTTTTATAGTTTTAATGCCACAATTGATTTAAGATCCAGCGCCGTCCCGTACGCGTGCTAGCTCGTCCTGCAATATCATCGTCTGTATAACAGCGGGCGATTGGGAGGTCAAGCCGGCCACCAAAATAATAATGAAGACATTATCATTTACATTTGTTTATCATTTTTTAATAACAAATTATAAAATTTAAAACTTATATAATGTTTATATAATAAATTGTACGATTTCTTTATAACTAATTTAATTATTATCGTCACTGTATTCAGTGTTGTCTTCAGAAGAATTATTATGAGTGAATTGCGAAAAATAATTTTCAAAGAATTCTTTAACAGGGGCACTTAAATAATTAAAGAGACTTTTCACATCTTTTATTTTTGCCGATTTTAGTCCAATTCGAGGTGGACAACTTTTTGGAAGATCTTTTAATTTAAGATTTTGAAAAATTCGAAACCCACACCCCATATTTAGGTTCTTTTTATTTTAAGTAAACTTTAACTATCCTAAACTGAATATTATATGCTAACACTATTCTACAGTAATGCTTCTGTGCATTATGTTCCTTAGAAGAGAATCAAAATAAACATATGTTTTTTTGTTTTGCTGTCCGGCTTGACCTTCCAATCGTCCGCTGTTATACAGACGTTGATATTGCAGGACGAGCTAGCACGCGTACGGGACAGCGCTGAGATCTTAAATCAATTGTGACTTTAAAACTATAAAACATAATTCTAATTTAGGCCATGAGAAGAATGAAAATCGTTCTAAATTTTTAGTAACAATTCATTGGAAATATACGAATACCGTTAGTTTCTTTATATGATGGTGCATATTTTCTGAATTTTTTATTACAAAATTCCTATTATTGTAGAACTTGTGGCGAGTGAACACAAAAAATTCGTATTTTTCGGTTGCAGAAAAAAAAAATTTTCTTGATTATTTCGAAAACTAATGAAGTTATCACATTTATTCATAAGACTAAAAATATGCACAATAAAATTTCCTATTGGAATATATTATTAAAAAATTAAAATTTGTCCGGAAAAAAATATGACCCAGGGCCCAACTAAAACGAAGGCGTTTGGGGCGTATCCCCTTTTGATCGCCAGCGGTTCAATTTAATATTAATTAATTATTAAGTATTAATTAATAAATAATTGATAATTAATCAATTCTGATAATGCAATCAATCAATCATTTATTTAGAATTAAAAATTGTTAATTTATTAAATGATAATCAGTTAATAATTATTATTGAACATTAAGTTAATAGTAATTGTGTGTATTTATTATACTCTCTCCCTTTTACGGGCTTTAAAGCCTTCAAAAACCATGACGAAACATCTCCTCACAAACTTGTTAACCTAATTTAACCTACTTCTATATAACCTCACATATCCTTCTGTACTCTAAGCGGAAGCGGAACCCGAACTGGTAGATTATCCATTTACAAATTTCAAAACTCAGCTTATTGTGTCTACCTCCGTGTAATGTTTCGCGTTCTGATTTTAGTGATAATATTTTATACTTATTTCTCTTTTAAAAGGAATATTAAGTATTTCCTGAAATATTGTAAAGCTATTTTTTTTGAGCTTTTGAATTGGCGAAATGCATACGAATTTGTTTGGGTTTCCCGAAGGCGGAATCACCAAACTCCCACAATATAAACACGATTCAAAATTCTAAATAGGATGAGCATACTGGCCCTAAAATCAAAATTCACTGTAATTTCTCGAAAATGTAGAAAATTGAATTAACTGCGTTTTCTAAAACAGAAGAGGACGAAATATTAATATCATAATTTAGTACATTATTCTTACTTTCTGTGTCTGCCTATTCTGAGTGGATGATTTGAAAGTAGCAATATTGTAGTATGTCTATGTTTTTAAAATAAATTACAAATCTTTTTTGATTCTCTGGAAAATCTCATTCTTACATTCATTGATTACAAACCAGACAATCGGTGCTGTGAACCATTGCTTAAAATTATTAAATCAGTAAGACGAACTAATCTCAAAGAAAGCTTTTGATTTAATTGTTATAATCCTAGATACTATTCTTCTCTTATATAAATTAAATTTATAAAATATCAGCATCCTTGCTTATGAAGACACACAAATCTCACTAATTCACAAAACTATCACTTAATCCCTTGGTTGTAGAGAAGAGTAAGTTAAAGCACTACATAAAATGACATGTTAACACAGAACTACCTTCAAGTCTAACTACGAGCACTCCTCTGGAGCACAAACCGGAAAGCGACCTCGTCAAAACGAGCGTCTAGACCTGAGTGGAACGATCTGGGACCCGTCTCCCAGTAAACTAGCTTTCAGTGCGGGTTAAGACGCTTCGTCAGGCTTGAATTTTTGCCCATGTATTACATAACACAAGTTTCCTCCTACACGGATGAATTGTTGGATGGAATATTTTTACCACATAATCTCAATGGCATAATGCTGAAAAAGAAAGCCTTCGTTTTTTGAAAAATAGTCTTGTTTTTATTATATTTTAATTAATCGGAAATTTGCTTCATTTACGCGCCTGGACACGAGCAATCCGCCAACCGGGAAAGTAGCCACGATGAACCGAAAACAGGCGCTCCAAATTTTCACACTAGAAATTGGTTCTCAGGCGTAAAATTTCTCGGCTACACTACACATCAGGGGGTCCCTCGTAACTCATCCGACCTTCCTATTGCTAGCGCGTTACATGATTCGAGACGGTTGAACGAAATTGATAACTATTAATATATGAAGAAACTGAATTTTAATATGCTGCCTTAGATTCCTTATATAATTTCGAGACGATTAAAAAAAGATACAAGAAAATCGGCTAACCCGTTTAATTTCTATTGGAAGTTTTGATAATTTTGCATTTCATTTGAGATTAGCTTCAATATTGAGAATACTTACCCATTTTCTTAATCCTTTTTTTTCATTTTTTTCCAAATGTTAAGATATTGGAAATCACTATATTTTTAAGTTGAAATTGCTTAATTTCACCAACAGGATCATGTGTCATTATGAAAATTTGTTCTATGGTATTATTTGTTTATTTGATAAACAAATTATGTAAAGAAATGCATAGTTTAGGCGGTTTTTAGCGGAAAGTGATCGTTTTTCTTTCTACTTGTCTTCAAATTACATAAATGGTGCTATTTGGTGACAAAGAATTGGCAATTTGTTTATTTTATAAACAAATGCATTGTGTGGTGATGTACAGATAGAAAGTAATATATTTTTTTTCGAATCGTTTTCAAATTACACAAGTGGTGATGTTTATTGAGGAAGAATTGTCAATCGATATTACTTGTTTTTGTTATAAACCAATTTTCTAAACAAATGCATAGTTTGACCATTTGTAGATAGAAAGTGATCGTTTTCCTGTCTACTCGTCTTCAAATTACATAAGTGGTGCTATTTGGTGACAAAGAATTGGTAATTTCTTTATTTTATAAACAAATGCATTGTTTGGTGATTTATAGACAGAAAGTAGTAGTTTTTTTCCTAATCGTCTTCAAATTACACAAGTGGTGATGCTTATTGAGGAAGATTTGTCAATCGATATTATTTGTTTTTGTTATAAACAAATGCATAGTTTGACTATTTGTAGACAGAAAGTGATCGTTTTTCTTTCTACTCGTCTTCAAATTGAAGAATGAATTGGAACTCGATCCTGAAATTATTGAAATGATTGACAAGTACCTCTTGGAAGGTAATTCTTCTGGAACAACACAAAACATTTACAGCGATATCAGTTGAAGGCAATAATAAAAAATTATCACTTTCTAATTAAAAAATGTCGAAACTACGAATTAGTTAATTAAATTTGTATAAATTTAAATTTAACAAATTTGATTATTGTATAAATAAACAATGCTAGTTAAATACTTAGTTGACAATTACTGCGTTCAGACGTGCATCCAGTATCGAGGGGTTATCTTGTTTTTTCTTCATGGAAAGGCTAAACATAGTTGCACATCAGATTACTTAATTATCTCAGCAATGACTAATCAAGAAGTTATTATGACATTGAGTAATATACAGCAATTCGTAAATTTCACAACATTACGAAAAGTTTTAGAAATGTTTAAAGATTTTGAAGGATTTCACAAACATTTACAAATTTTCGTAAAGATTTCACATATATTTCAAAAATTGCACAAATTGCAAAATTGCATAAATGTGGAAGGTTTCGCAAAGACTTACGACCGAATTATAAGATTTCAATGATTTTTGGAAGATTGAATTGGAAGACGAAAAAAAAACTATTACTATCTGTCTATAAATCACCAAACAATGCATTTGTTTATAAAATTTTTTCATAAAAATGAAAAGAAAAACGATCACTTTCTGCCAAAAACCGCCTAAACTATGCATTTCTTTACATAATTTGTTTATCAAATAAACAAACAATACCATAGAACAAATTTTCATAATGACACATGATCCTGTTGGTGAAATGAAGCAATTTCAACTTAAAAATATACTGATTTCCAATATCTTGACATTTGGTTAATATAATTTGCTTACAAACAATTACATTCCATATCCTGTACATTATTTATATTTTTTGGATACTTCAATATTTATTTTCGTCACGGTATTGATGTAATTTAAGAAAAAAAAAATGAAAAAAAAGGATTAGGAAAATCGGTCAGTATTCTCAATATTGAAGCTAATCTCAAATAAAATGCAAAATTATCAAAACTTCCAACAGAAATTGAACGGATTAACCGATTTTTTTATTTTTTTTTAATCGTCTCGAAATTATGTAAGGAATCTAATGCAGTATATTAAAATTAAATTTCTTCATATATTGATAATTGAGGCGCCGGATGCAAAGCGGAGATATAGAATTATTTTGCTGGAGTGGGGAGGCCCCTGAGCACTTGAAAATAAAGTATTGAATTTTAATTTTTGAAATATATATCCTGAATAAAAATTCAATTTCCCATCTTTTTCTCCTCGTAAAAAAACTTGTAACTTTTTTATTTTTCGAATTTTTTACGAAAAACTGGTTTTTTTCTTTGATCAAAATATTTTAATTTTTTTCACTTCAACTCGCCACAAAAAGGGAGGTTTTTGATATTTTGTAATAAAACTTATCAGAAATATGCACTGTCATGTTCTACGTTCCTCGAGTTTTGACTGCGGTATCTGTACGATAATTGAAGTAGTGGCGCATGCGCGCTACAATATACTATCTCTTTTTTCACCTGAGAAACAGAGATAGTAGAGCGTAGTGCGCATGAGCCAATTTTTTAGACGCCTGAGGAAAGGCAATAAATGTACAGTTTACACCGTCAAAACGCATATATCGATGGGTCCTAAAAGAAAGTACGCAACTCACAGTGACGGATAGAAGCTACGTAACTCCAGCTGACAAATATAATTTACGCAACTCGTAGGGACGGATAAAAACTACGTAACTTCATTTTTTCGGATTTTGAGTTACCGTCAGAAATTGTTGTAGTGTGTCAAAAGCCGTAATGTAAACGCTTCAATTGTTCTATTTATTGGCTTAAAGCGTATTAATTAATAAATAACACATTCACGCAACTCGTTTTTGCACGTGGATTCCGTGATGAAAGTACGTAACTCGACTGAAATAGTTCTGACCTTCACCGTGGCGCCAGTTTTGCTGTCAATGATTTGCATTGATTATAGCAAACCTAACCTCAATCGAGGTAATATAATCAGATATTACTTAGATGAATGTTTATAATTCATAAATAGTGGATTAAATTTGAAACTTCTAAAAAGTTTGAGGTTAGATCAAACACCACACTATTGCAATTACATCGAAAACATCACAAAATCTTTTTAAACGTAAAGTTCAGGTTATAGTCTAGTTTTCGGTGATTGTAGGATCCCTAGGAACACTTTATTATCTCTGAAATTATTACACTTGAATTGTGAAGACTAATTAAACTTTCAACACGGTCTCCTGAAAACTTGCATTTTGTTACTTGCGTAGTTTCTATCCGTCTCTACGAGTTGCGTAAATTCTATTTGTCAGCTCGAGTTACGTAGATTCTATCCGTCACTGTGAGTTGCGTACTTTCTTTTAGGACTCATCGATATGGAGATCGTTCTCCTTATTATTACTCCGTGGTCGGGGCACAGAGGGGTGCAGATTAGTTCTAAAAGTGGTGGTAGGTGGCTCAAAATGTTTGATGATGAGGGACGTCAGGTGTCTTTTACAAGCATTGCTTTTTGAAACCGAGAGAGTCACAATTGGTTGATGCTTTATGCTGAGAAGGTCACCAGCCCTCAGGCACATTCGTAGAAACCTGTTTTTCGAGTTCATGGGGTCTCAAAACGTGGACATTTGACCAAAACGGGGAGGGGGGGGGGTCAAATTTTATACAAATCTAAGACCTTCTCTAGATGAGAATGTAAAAAAGTCAGGAATCGTCACAAATGGTCAGACTTTCTGACGATTCCTGATCACCCTGACCATACCTGACGAGTCTGACTATTTCTGAAGATATGGTACTTCACATTCTAGCAGGCAGTTCATCAGCTAGGACCGCAGGTAGACCAACCCAAAAGGATTACAAATTGAAAATATATTTTTTTCAATGTTGCATATACAGATTTAAAAGTTAAAAATTCAGAATCTACGGGTTTCGACGATTTCAGGTACCTAAAAATTTTCCTAAAAAATTTAAAATTAGGATAAATATAATGTATCTTGTAAAGAGCAAGAGATACGGCAAAACGGACAAAATTTTCAGATTCACCTTCAGAGTTATTTAATATATAAATATTAATAATTAAATATAGGGAAAAAGAGAATATGCATAAATCAATATAAGTAAATAATACAAATCACCTGGGGAATATAAAAGGGATTATGTTTTATGGCACTATATTCTTGGACCCCTAATAAAAGGATTATCCTTCGAACCCAAGCTCTGACGATTTCTGAACATTTTTTATGAATTCTGACTTTTCCTGACGATTTCTGTCGAGAAACGTAACAAAAGTGGTCAGAAATGGTCAGAAGTCCTGACTCTTCTTTTGAGGATTCCTGACCTTTTTTTTAGTAGGGAACGCATCTGAAGCGGGGCCTTCCAAAGGTACATTGCAAAACTTGTAATAATACAATTATAAGATGCTAATGATAATTAAAGTCATGATAAAAGCAAAAGTTCTCGACGTGAAAAATAAAAATGTAAAGATGCACGCCGAGACGAGAATTTCTCTGATCTCGCCTGATATTGCCCTTATTCGTGATAATTTTGTTGTCAAGAACTTTTGGGTTTCAATTATACAATCTCATCGCGTCCCGCCTCAACTATGTAAGCAAGATTCCAATGTTAAACATTATTTTCTTTGAATGAAAATTGATCTTTTTTAATTAAATATAAAAACATTTGGTTAAAAATCCTTTTCTTTGTTTGAAAATTTATTTGTTTTGGCATAATTAAAATGTTATTTATTGTTTTTGTATAATGTATCTGTTTTTGATTTCGAATTGAAATATTTTTTACTTTAAATATCAACTATTGTATTTTTTATTAATAATTTACCGTATTAGTTTAAAATTGACTTCTTTCGTTGCCAATTTAATCCTTGTGATTGATCATTCATTTTTTAACTGAAAATTTGACTAATCCACTTCAAGATTCATAATTGTGTTTGAAAATTTAGCTGTTTCGTTAAAAGTTTAATTATTTGCTTTGAAATTGATCTTTTATAGTTGAAAAACAAACTCTTTGGTTGGAAATTAATTTATTTATTTGATCGGGCAAGATTCTTGATAATAATTACAGTTTGGGTTTGACTTTTCGTGTAAATCTCAAAAAGAGGGTATCAGAATTTAGAAATTATGTAATTGGAATCACGGCGAATAATAAGGCCGAAAAGAACCGTTATCAATTTCGAGCTCATCCAAGTAATGATTTGATTTTGTGAAATCTAGCAAATTCATTGATGAAACATTAGGTTAGAAAATTGTAAACAAATATAAAAGTCAAATGAAGTAGTACAATTTCTCATAACCACTATAACAAGAAGAGAAATATGAAATTTTTTCATAACCACTATAACAAGAAGAGAAATATGAAATTTTGTTAGACAGAAATGAAATACATTGTAGTAACAAAATATTTTATAGCACAATAAATGAAATTAAAAGTATGGTAAATGTCCTAGTAATCGTGAAGAGCAATACAACCGTGAAGCTTAGTTATAATTTGAATGTATTGTTAAAAAATATGTTTTTCTTAATGCATTTTAATTAAATCAAGAACACAAAAATTGGCGACACGATTACTGGTACGTTTGCATTATTATTTTTCCAAAAATTCGTTATATTTGTCCCATATATTTGATGTACATTCGGATACATTTTTTTTAATTTTCTGTCCTAAGAATCTTATATTATTTACAATTTTCTAACCTAATGGTACAATAAATGAAGTGGTTAGTTTTTGTAAAACTTTCGTAGCTCATGTAATGTTAAATTATTATTTTCATTACCACGAAGATTGTAGTGGTCTTTTTGGCCTTCTTGTTTGTTTTTATGTGATTCCACTTCCATCTTTTCCAAATTCTGATGCATTGCTTTTTATATTAACGCGAGATGTGAAATTGTAAACTTTATCGAGAATCTGACTTGATCTGATGTATACTGAATAATGATCGTGTAACATTTGTTATCATTGCAGAAATGCCGAAAAAATGGGTAGCCGATGAGGCAGTTCACCTGCTCGTCGATAAGTGGAAGAGCCATGAGCTTGAATTTAAAGAGGGTCGCCTTCGACATGAAGTTATTTGGATGGCCATAAGTAAGGAGTTAGAAGAGGCAGGCTACAGCTACAGTCGCTCACAATGCGAAAATAAATTTAAGGTCTTGCGAAAGCAGTACATGAGGGTCATGGATCACAATGCCCAAACCAGTGCTGAACCGTGATCCTGCAAATTCTTTGAAAGGTTCGAAGAGCTATTCGGCGAGAAACCTAACGTAAAGCCGGTTTCTCTGGCTTCCAATAGGAAGAGACGTGTACTGTAGAACAATTCGGATTCAGAGAGATACTCGAGCGGAGAAGAACGAAAGGAAAAGGAAATTCTCGCGAATACGTCGTTCCTCCTAAATAACAGAAGCTTCTGATCAATTTCAGTACAAAGAGTATACATCATAACGTATTACGTATTACATGACAAATGAAAATTCTGTCGGCATCTTTATGGAATCTAAACAATGCATCATTTTCAAACAAAGTCTATACAAGAGAAAATATTAGCGACTGACAGGAGTTACATTTCCTTGACGATTTACGTAAGCAGAGATGCACCATGGAAGTCGAGGATAAGCTTTGTCTCCAATTATGAATTCTCCGTTCGGAAACAAAGCTCCAGGATTTGCTATTGCGTCCTTGTACAAATCGGAGTTCCTGAAAACTCGTAAATCTCGTACAGAACCTGGATAACCGGAAGAACAGTCAGTGAAAACTAGGTCTCTGTCGCAAACGGCTTGTAAAATTATGGCGTGAAACTTCTTCCGAGTTATATAAACCTGAGAATCGACCTGCAGATGTATTATAAAATTTTTTAACCAAGAAGACGAATTTTCAAGCAAGGAGATTAATTTTCTACAAAATAGGACGAACCTTCAGCCAAAAAAATAAATTTTCAATAAAAAAGTTCATTTTTAACAGAATATTTACATTTCAGACAAAATAGTTGAATTTTCAACCTAAAAGATGACTTTTTAACCAAGAAGATGAATTTCCGAACAAGAATATTAATTTTCTACGAAAAAAAAAACGAATTTTCAAACATATAGTTCAATTTTCAACAAAAAAGATGACTTTTTAACCAAGAAGACGAATTCTATGACAAAGTTCATTTTTGACAAGATATTCGAATTTTGAACCAAATATTTAAAATTTCAAGCCAAAAAGATGACTTTTTAATAAATTAGTCAAATTTATACCTAAAACGACGAATTCTCATCAGAAAAACGAATTCCCAACATATGAATTTCAAACCAAATAGTTGAATTTTCAACCAAAAAAATTAATTTTCAACCAAGAAGATGAATTTTCAACCATGAACATTAATTCTCTACAAAACATACAAATTCTTCACCAAAAATGTAATAGTTAATAGTTCAACCAACAAATATTTGAATTATCAAATTTGAATCCATCCAAACAAGACAAATTTTCTACAAAAGTTGAATCCTTGGCCAAAACAGATGAATTTTCAACCAAGCGGTTACAGTTTTTGCCCCAACAAGATTCAGTTTTCACGTAAAGAGATTAAATATTATCAAAATCGTTGAGTTTTTGAACAAAT
>CAKNWT010292417.1:8642-19420 GCA_932066315.1 Andricus coriarius | reverse complement strand
AATTTTTTTATTTTATTTCTGAAACAATATTTGAAGGGTTGCAGTATACAGCATTAGAGAAGCAAAAAGATAGAAATTTTGTAGGAGAGCGAAATAACATTCTGTAAAATAGAAATCACCATTTAAAGTTATAAACGAAAGTTTGTACCCGAGCTACAGTGTTTCTAAATTAATGCAAAAAAAGTATAATTTAAAAAAATTTCCAGTTCCGAGAAAAACAATGTGGAAGTTTACAATCTCAGAGTGAAAAGAACCTCAAAATGAAACAGGCTCGGTTAATGATCACGATAAAAACTGCAATTTTGGGTTTAAACAAAAAATAAAAATTTGCTGCCGCGATATTGAGTTGCTAAATTGGGAGAAAATGAGGCTTGCCTAGAAAAAGTTAACCATTTCCGAGTAAATCAATCAAGAATTTGGCGGTTCTAATTTCATAGGTTTTGAAAATCGTTTTTAGACAGCGACTAAAAATCTACTTTTCAATTTTTAAAAATAATAAAAACTTGCTCCCGAAATATGGGGAGCCTGAATAAGAATAAAAAGTTTTCATAGAAAAAACGTATTCTGTTCCGGGAAAATAAAGACTTAATATGGTGGTATCGCACTGTAACTTAGTGTAAAAGTTATAAAAGTGGCTTTTGGTAGAAAATGACGATTTAACATTTTATTTTGCAATTTGATTACCGTATTTTGATGCGAACAGCGTGGCAGCTAGCATTATTTAAACGTTTTTTCTTTGAAAAAAAGTATATTTTTATTGTACAGTATTTAAAAACTTGTAGGAAGTGGAATACGGTCACAAAAATGTTAAAAAAAAGATCTGTAAGTTCCGACATAGTTCCAGATAGGGCCGCATAAGATTCCGTCGGGAAAGTGATTCAGTTTTCTGCTTCTGATGTTCGCTTCAAAGCCGGATATATTCAGATAGAGAACCATTTTGAGACTTAAACGAAAACAGTCTTCTAATGTAGGTTTCGACAAAGTTCCACATAGGGCCAGATTAAATGCTATTTTCCATATGTGATCCAGATTAAAATCCGGATAGGGTCGCTAGTTTTCCGTTTAAGATTTTACGAACCGAAAGAGATCCAGATAGAGACAGAATAAAATCCGATGTGGGCTGTTCGCACATTTATCCGGATTTGTATTTGACTCTATCGGATCCTATCCGTCGTTTTAAGCAGGGGATGCCTTAGCCAATTGAGCCAGGGTCCTCATAGGATTATATATTTATTATTTTTTGATTTTTGACATATTATGAGAAGTTTTTTAGTGTCCACTTATGTTCCCTTTATATCTCCTTAGAATGAAAATTTTATACTCAGTCGCATATCCAGTACCGCAGCCTCTTAAGTTACTGTTATATCTTCTTAGAGCAATTTCGCACAAAAAATAATTTACTGTTTTGATGCCTGCATAAAATCCCCTTATATCCTCTTAAGACAAAAATTCTGTACTTGGTCGGTTTCCCAATAAACGCAGCCTCTTAAGTTACTGTTAGGTCCACTCAGGGAAATTCCGCATCAAATATTTTATTGTTTTAATGTTCGTTTAAGATCCCCTTAGATCCTCTTAAGACGGCAATTATATACTTAGTAACTTTTTCAGTAAACGCATTCTCCGAAATTCCCTTTAAATCCACGTAGAGAAATTCCGTACAAAATAATTTAGCGTTTTAATGTCCGTTTCAAATCTCCTTAGATCATCTCAAGACGGCAATTATATACTTGGTAGCTTTTACATTAAACGTAGTCCTATTAAATTTCCATTAGATTCATTTAAAAGAATTACTCCAAAAATAATTTCGCGTTTTAAGGTCTACTCATGTGCCGCTTAGATTCTCTTAGAATTACGTCCCGATTAAATTCCTATTAGGTCCCTTTAAAGAAATGTTCAAAAAGTAATTTCGGATTATAATTTCCACTTAGGTCCCAAAAGATCCTTACGATTCCTAACGGGTATTTTTACCAGGGAAGTTTGCCCCCAACTTGGAAAATTATTGTATGGCTACAACAGGGTAAATATCTTAAATCTAGTTTAAACCAACTTTGTTTGACACCTCTTGATTACAGCGTCATCAACTTGGCCGTGCATCTGTTTTCAGTTGGGCTCCATCTTGCACCTCTTGAACACAGGTAGATGATAAATAGGTTGGTTTTAGGTTCTGCTGGCGAGTGTTTTTCTGATTTCGTCTGTATTAATTACACAGCCATACAAAAAAAAAACTTTTTTCGGGTCTGGAGGTCAGACCATATTGACTATATGTTTTTCGGGTCGCTGAATCCGAGGTCAAAAATACCCCAGCAAGTCAGGGCTTTTACATAACCTTATAAAACCTTATACATTTTTTTCAAGTTCGCGGGTCAGACCTTTAAAACATATAATAAACATGGTCTGACCTCCGGACTTGAAAATAAAAAATTTGATAAATTATTATGAGGTTATGTCAGAACCCTGACGTGCTGGGGGTTTTTGGACCTCGGATTCGGATTCAGCGACCCAAAAAACATATAGACAACATAGGTCTGACCTCCAGACCCGAAAAAAGATTTTTTGTGTGTGGCTGTGTTATTAATGTGTGATTCTAATGATCACAAATGCCGAAAGTGAAAAGCACTTGACGCGTTCGAAATTTGAATTTAAATTGGTTTAATGACTCCTTGTTTATCTAATAAAACATACATTATTTTATAGAATTACACTTTCTGAGATATTGTTTACAGAAAAGTAGCTGACCAGTTAACTGATCCTTTAAATATCAAAAATGAAGAAAAAAAATCTATAAAATGTAGATTACCTAAAAATAAAATTTTAAATAATTAAATATTTTATTGAATAAAAAATTGTAAATAATTTTATTTGAAATTAAGTTTACCAGTTCTGTCACGATCACCTTTTTTCCATTTATATTATCGAATCATTTAAATTTTCAAAACGTCAACACCGTCTGGCTCCATTGCTTTCATTTAGTTTCATCTAAATTTTAAATTGCGCGCCGAACTCTAATATCGATTGTCGGTCTCTTCGATTCATTGTTTGGTAATGCGGCAACTTCGCTAAAATAAAACAAGTGAATTTCGTAGTTGAAAATTGCAAGCGTAATTCTGATTCGCTTTGAAAGAAGTTTATTTCAGTAAGAAATTACAATGTGAATTTTTTCACCATTTGAAGGGCAAAATAAATCCTCTTGGAGAAAAATTAGGTTCCTTCATGTAGTTTACCTGATTTTAAAGTTTAGAAAATATAACCTCAATTACGATTCAAATGATAGCATAGGTCTCCACGAATTTCAAGGATTGGGATAACAACCGAAAGATGGGGCTGACGACGAATAAGCCGGATAAGGAATAAGATGTCTCTTAAAATGTTCAGCTACTTAAAATTTTTCTTTTAAATAAACAATTTTTAAGTATAATGTGGCTGAGACTAAAAACATAAATAAAGCCAAGTTGGGACCAAGTCGGTCGGTAAGTTAGGCTCTGGCGAGTCAGGCGTTTCATTGGTGGTTCGGACCTGTCTGAATCCCCAATTTGGGGCCAAGTTTTTCCTAATTTGGGCCCAACCAGCGCCATGACCAAATTTCCACAGAAAAACCATTCGTAGATGACATTCGGTTCCAGTGGGAACCTGCGGCGGTTGTTTAAACTTTCTTTTGAATCATATATATATATATAACTAACCAACTATCTCACGGTCGTGAGACGTGGTTGCAGCTGAAATTTTACCGCGATTTCGCTGGGAACGGGTGCAATTTTTCGGATTAGCACCTGCTCCCAGCGAAATCCTGCGGTTGTCCTTATGACATACTTTTAACTATATATATATATATATATATCGGTTTCGATTTCTTTGGAATAGAGCTGAAGGGCCTATGACAAAGCCACCGAACGCGTCCTCGGGTTGCGGATAGAGGGTCCCTGTACCAAGGGTTTCTGCTGAATATGGTTGCAACAATTAATAAGCAGTCGCGGACAATTGTCCAGGGATGGTCCCGAAGGAATAACCCCTAAGCGGAGGCGTGACAGCCGTGCCGAAAGCTGAATGGCATCTGGGTGAGGTGTCTCAAACGGTCACTCTGGGATACCGGGCGACCTCTCAGAGTATGCAGCCTTATCCTTGCATGCGGGGCTCTACAAGGACGGACGTAACCTTTTCCCTAGCTGCTCGTGGGAACAACAATGACAACACCAAACATAGTTGTAGTAAGTGTGGTTCAAAAAAATCGAACGCGCAGGGCTCCTGACAGTGGGTCGGACAACAATGCCGACTATCCTATAGTTGGGGGAGCCAATCAAGATGAGGTCAATGTGATTGACCGGCAGAATCTCGTTACTTTTAAGTGGACGGATCGACTCATGGACGACCTGCTTGAGTGCTATGATACCAGTATGGCCCCTGAACGAAAAGGTTACATGGCACGACTGCATAGTCTGTGGTGCGAGAAACACCCAGAGCTCTCGCATTTTTCGCATCAACGTCTGCGAAACCGTGCCAAAGAACTCCGAAAAAGGGGTTATATAAGCGGAGCGCCTACTCAAGCGCAGCCACAAGAAGCCGGCAACAGAGAAAGAGAGGCGAGACTCAGACCAACCGTGAGCAGACATCCAATAGAGGAAGAGCGACGCTTCAGGACCCCGAGAAACATCAACATTCAGGTTTCTCTTAAGCCCAAAGATCTGGCTGAACTAGATGACGAGATTCGTGGAGATTTTTCCGAAAAACCTGACCTCTGGACTATTAACTGTAGAGTGTATAATGCAGCGAGAGCTTTGGCAGATGCAAACCGTAAATCAAAATCAACGGCTGATCATAAGACCAAAAGACGAATGCATCAACACAGCACAAAGATAGGCTGGGCTAGACAGTACGCGTCCCGCATTCAGTGTGTGGTTGACTACATACCATATGGCAGGACTTTCACTGCCAAAGTTCGACGGTTCGCACGCGAGCTGCGGATCTGTCATCACACACTTAACAAGTCAAAGCTACTGACCATCAGGCAGCATATTGTTGACAAAATACGAGTACTATATAACGCTAGGAGAAGTCTAGAGCGCAAAGAGAGGTGGGTCAGAGAAAATCAACAGTTTTTGTCTGACCCATCTCGACTCTTCCTAGACCCTCCAGTTACTGTCGACTACCCGCCCACACCAGAGAAGGTCGAGGCATTTTGGAGCGAAGTCTACGAAGTCTAGCATCCACCGAAAGAACACTCGAAGAATATAAATAGCTTCATGGAGCTGTGCGATGCCCTCATAACACATGAGGAGGAATGCCCACCTATCACTGCCGGGGAGGTGAAAAACGTATTAAGAGGCATGAAAAACTATTCCGCTCCGGGACCAGATGGTATCAAGACCTTCTAGTGGAAGAAGTTTCCTTCAACTCACCAGCATCTGGCCCGCATTTTCACCTAATATCTAAAGTCGGAATAGCCTATTCCGGAGTGGTTGGTAGAAGGACGCACAGTGCTCCTGCCGAAGACGGGCAACTTAGCTGACGCTAAAAATTACAGGCCAATAACTTGTCTGACCACACTGTATAAGATCTTCACAGCTCTCCTAAATGATAGGATTGTTTGGACAATTGGACCTGTGTGGCGAGAGATGTACGAACAACGTGGCTCAAAGAAAGGCGTAGCAGGATGTCGGGAGAAGCTGCTCATTGATAGATGTGTCTGTAAAGACGCAGCATTCTATCAGCGTCACCTATCGATGGCCTGGATTTATTACCGGAAAGCTTTTGATTCAACCTCCCATAGACTTATCATCTGTCTGTTGGAAAGCTTAAAGGTTCATCCACACATCGTGATGTGCATAGAGAGATTAATGCCGCTTTGGAAAACCAGATTTACTATCTCGTCTGGAAAACATCGTGTGATCACTAACAGTATCACCTTTCAGAGAGGTGTGTTTCAGGGCGATACCATGAGCCCTCTCCTCTTTTTCCTCACACTATTGCCACTATCTCTCGCACTTCGCCATTCCGAAGGGTACCTCTGCCGCAAACCTGGAAATCGAAAGCATAAAGTCACCCATGTATTTTACATGGATGATCTCAAGATCTATGCTAAAAATCAAGAGAAACTACATCTGGCTCTAGAAATTGTCAAAGAGTACACTCAAGAAATTGGAATGGAGTTCGGGTTAGAAAAATGCGCCAAGGTTTATTTGAAGAAAGGAAAACTTAATGGAATCCCGGAAGACCCTGAGCTCGTCGACAGAAGCGCTATACGACACCTTAGCGCTGGAGAGACCTATACATACCTAGGCGTGCCACAGAGCCGCATTCAGGACGTGACATCTATAAAGGATAATCTCCGATGCAGATACAAACATCTTATTCGACGGATTTGGTCTTCAGAACTGTCGGCGAAGAACAAAGTATCTGCGACGAACATGCTTGCCGTCCGGGTACTACTCTATTCATTTGGAGTGGTTCCATGGACGAAGGACGAGCTCAGATCCCTCGATATCGGGTCCCGAAAGGTTATGCACATGAACGATTACATGCACCTTAAATCTTCTGTTCCGCGACTTTACATCTCACGCCGTCAAGGTGGTCGCGGAATACTAAATCTTGAATGTCTTCACAACAGGATTATTTTGGGTATAGCACATATAGTCGCAAATGGACAGGACCCTCTTCTTAAAATGGTCAGAAAACACGAAGAAGTGGGCAAAGGGGCGTTTCTCTACAAAGCCGCGGAGGAGGCTGCTGAAACACTCGGCCTTGACTTCAATATCAGAGATGAGCAAGGTGCATCAAATCTTACGCATCTCGAGTACTCAAGCCTGAAGGCCCAGATTAAGAAAGCCTTGGGTCCTTGGGTCGCTTCGTGTCCTCAGGGTGCACGAGACTTTTGCCGGATCATCGTATTGAATCCGTCGCAGACTGTAACCACCTATCTCACGGTCGTGAGACGTGGTTGGAGCTGAAATTTTACCGCGATTTCGCTGAAAGCGGATGCAATTTTTCGGATTAGCACCTGCTCCCAGCGGAATCCTGCAGTTGTCCTTATGACAAACTTTTAACTATATATATATTAATAAATAGTTACACAATCACCGTAGGGTCCCACTCAGAGTAAATCACACTTATGGCCAAGTCTCACAACCGTGAGATGGGTGATCGCAGGACAAGATGAAATCACAACGACAGGCCGTGGTTCTTGAGGACTCGAAGCGACCCAAGGAAGACAGCCTTCAGCATCCATCTCGCAAGTGCCTTGGCCTATTTTTCGAACGCGCGTATGACTTTAAGGTTACGAACCAGTGAATTCGCACCTCCGAGAGAACCTATCACAAGAACAATTACTTGTACCGAATATTTTGGGTTCACTCTTGGCAGCTCCTTTTAAAGGTCTTGATACCTTTCCTCCCTTTCTTTCTCCTTGGCAGTGATGTTGTATTTGGACGGAGCCGAGAATTCAATCACGAACATAGTTCATTTCTCGAAGTTTTGGAGAACAATGTCAGGCCTCGAGTGTGCAACGGAGACTGATGTCCGAAAATCATAGGTGCAGAAAATTTGGCACTTCTCGTTTTGGACAATTGACTCTATCTACCTCGAAGCATTCGGCAGGGCAGGGTCGCGCCCAAAACCGTAAGCACCGGCGCGTCGGAGGAAGCAGTAAGCAGTAACTTCGGCCGGATCACTACTGCGTTTTTTATCCTACTGCAAATTCCGGCGTTAGGTACCTGAAGCCCTGAACCCCTTTTTTCTGCGTCTTCTAACTCTTTTTTTCTAACACCTTATTTCCTTTTCCCATTGAGTTCAGAATTGAATGCGAGTAATTCAATGTTGAGAAAATAATAATTTTAAAAGTTTGAAATAATGAAATTATATTTTGCTTTTAAGTTTCGAGGTGATTTGTGAATGACATATAAATTATTCATTTTATTTAGATAATAAAACAATATACGAGACATGAGTGTAGTGAATGACATATTTTATTTCCTAAATAATTATTTAGGATGAATAATAATTTAAATTAATAATTTGAATTTAAATTATATTTATTTATAATTTTTATTAATTAATAATTTAAATGTAAATAATTTATTTAGTAGCGATTTGAGATTCCCATACAAATCACAGATGTGTGTTTCTCTGAGTACATTATTACATTATCATTGTACCTCATTAATTACACAGTTGAACAATAAACGGTACTGTGCCAAAAATTTGTTTTGCACACTATGTTTCATGACAAATTTGCATTCCCTGACACTTTATTCGTCAATAATTATCTATTATGTTGCATCAATGGCATAGCCCAAAAAATTATCTCGGCCAGATTCGGCTTGGGATACAACGGGTTTGGTATCACTCGTACAGGTTGAAATTGTTTATAATGATTTTACACCAACAAATTGAACTCTGACAAAAAAGTGCCATTCAGGTTTCTTTTGCAATTTTCCCCGAAGAATCGATTGCCGCTATTACTTTTTCGAAATAAAGACATTTTTGGTAATTTGTTTAAATAGCTTTTTATAAACAGTTGCAAACGTCAAAAGGAAAAACAGGGGTATTTTTTTTTTGGCTACGCCATTGATGCAGTAGTTAGCTTGAGGCTATCTCGGCTAGATTCGGCTTGGGTTTTAATGGGTTAATATAAAACTAAAACGAGGTAGGGAGTTGTTCAGTTTTACTTCAACTTAACAAAATTGAAGCAACAATTAATAAACAAATAATTTTTAATAAAAAAAAGCCGAACAGCCGTTCTACTTGCCCTAACGTCATGGTTCCTTCGGAAAAATGAAGTTAGGATAGTAATAAACATTGTATTGAATTTTTGTAATTTTTAACTAATAATTTATATTTTCAATTTCTAGTTAAAGTTTTAAGAAAATAGTTTAATTCTAAGGTAGCATAGCGTCGCCGCGCGGAGGTCGAGGCAGCGGGGCCTTGGCTGAACATCCCTACCGCTCGGTTGCGACTCCGTTCTCGGTCTTGCAGCCAATCGGTGGGATCAACGCCGTCCCCTCTGCCACGGGCAGCTCCGTACGGAGGCAAGCGAGAGTCGGGAGCGACTCTCGTTAGTCAGTAATTTTCAAGTATCCTTGGAGGTCAAACGTGCCGCTCTGTTCTCCTTCGCTAACCATCCAGCAGAAATAAATAGTCTTTTTTTAAAACATCAACGCTTTACATTCTTTCATCGCGACTCGGTGACTTCTTTTTCCTGTTTTCTTTTCAGGCCTTCTCGCTTCTCGAGAGGATTAACAGTGCACTGACGCCGTGTATTTGCGTTGTGTTTCGCCTCATCGGGAAGTACCGCTTTGGGAGTGAATGTGCGACAGTTGGTTCTCGTGGGGGATTTGATTCGCTCCAGCGAATTAAGAAGTACCATCCGCCAGTAATTCGGTGGTACTTCTTTTCAGGTCTCCCGCAAACCAAGAGCCACCCGCTCCAGCTGAGCAGCCTCAACTTCGGTGCAGAGACACGTGGCTGAACAAGCAAATGCCTTAATGACAGGGAGTTTCCGCACACGTCCCCTCTCTCGCACCCTCCGGCGACGGCTACAGCGTGCTGCCCGGGACAGCAGCCTGTCGGAAGAACAGCGTCGACTAGAGCGCGAGCCAGCACCATCGTCGAGGAACCACGCGCATCATCGTGGGAGTGAGGAGTGCCGGCGATAAGCTCGTAACGAGCACGAACGGAGGGTGGCCACCCTCAGATTCCACGGACACCGGCCGGCCAGGAGGGCAGCCTTTGATTCTGACGAGTCGGCCAGGAGGGCCGCTGCCAGACACGCCGCCCGAGAGGAAGCGGCACAACAAGGACGCCGTCGTGACGTGTCGGCCAGTAGGGCGGCCGTTTACCGCAACAACGAGTCGACCAGGAGAGCCGTCTTTCACCGCGCCGCCCAGGAGGAAGCGGCGTTGCAGCGACAGTTAAGTGACGAGTCGGCCGGAAGGGCCGCTGCCATTCAATGCATTGTCGCGGAGGAAGGCGTGGTACGGCAGAAAATTGTCATTTTGCAACAAGCGGTGCAGGAGCAAGCTGGTCGGGCCGTCATCGCACCACGCGCCGCGCTGTAGGGAGCGGCGAGGATTCCGCAGGCCACTCCTGCCACCCACACTGTACGCCGAGGCCGACCCGGTACACAGGACCCAAGACAGCGTCATCCGCAAACCAGCTGGACGGGACCCTTGTCTTTGAGGGTACCCAGATTTGGGGAGGAAACCCGCTCTACTTAGTCTCGAGTAGAAATTGTGAGTCGGACGTCGACAGTGGTCGTGAATTGTTTCGATTCACCACCACGGCCACTCGCCGTCGTCCCACCTGCCATCGGGCTTTCGTCCCCCAATAGTTTCATTAAATTCCGGGTTCCAGCAAACTCTGGTTCACCCTGGACGGTCGAAGAAGCCTCAATATCTTCGGCTCGCCCTGAGCTACCGCCTTCTCCGCCTTTCACACCTTGGGAACGCAAGACACCGACGCTTCACGTCGTAATCTTCGTTTTTAAATCAATTACCCCATCTGAGTCTTCGGACTTTCCTTCTCCACTCACCTTTCCTTTAAACCCTTCTTCCCCCTTCCCCCCCCCACCCAAAAAAAAAACACGAGCCGAAAGGCTGCGGGCGAACCGCTATATGGACGGTCTGACCGCGTGGCCAAAGCTCATCAGATGGGATATCAAGCGCGTCGCACTTCCTAGGCCGCCAGTCAGCGTGACGTTCCACAGGGCATGAGCGAGCTGGACCACAAGGGCACGCTTAGGCGCGACCTCTCTCTCTCTCTCTCTCTCTCTCTCTCACTAAGAGACCTCTTGT
>CAKNWT010292410.1:0-12623 GCA_932066315.1 Andricus coriarius | reverse complement strand
TTGTCAGGCGAAACAATTTTTAGACTCTGTAGTAACAAATTTTGGAATTAAATACCCCTGTAATAAGAACTTTAGTATCGAGAGTTTTATCACAAAAGTTCAGAACAGGAAAGAGGTGTGTTACCTCACGGATGAGAAAACGTTAATCGTGATGCCCTTTTTATTTGACGACATTACAAATGAGTGGTTCCATATAAACCGTTAGGCGCCATTACAACCTCACTTTTTCTATATCAAGTTCTTTTTAAATATCTAGTAGAAGTTGTAGGCTGCGGAAGCTACGATCATGGTTCCTTAAAGCAACCAATCCCGACGCAACTGGAACGTGTACGTGATCCACTCCTCCTACTTCTATTCAAGTAGGTTGGCAAGAGCGGGAAATTTACGTAACAGACTTCGTACAACACTGTTCCTTGGAGTCCGGTCTCTAGCCGCGGATGACCTTACGCGGCAGACTGCACAGTTGGAGATGAAAGTTTCACCTCTGGATACTTTTTTAGAGCTACTAATCTTTGTAGAATGTTATGAGGAACAGTGTTGACGGACCAGATGATGTGATCACAGAAGAACACCCTTTTGCATCTGGCTAGCGATGGACTGAGCCTGACGCTGGCAAGCCGGGATTTTGTCGAGTTGGATAAGAAATGAAGCTTTTATGCCTCCAAGACAGCCCATTATGAGAACTACAACATGGACTTTTTAGCCTTGGTACAGTCTGCTCAGCTCGAAAAGAAATACTTGATATTTTGCCTGTTTTTTCCCCTCCTTTTCCGTGATATTCCCATCAGCTGGTGCCGAGAATTCAATCACATAAATGATCTTCATCTTTAAATCTTGGAGCACAATATCAGGCTTTATAGCACTGATACGTTGAGTGGTGAAGAATGAGAAATTCTAGAAGATCTTACACTGATCATTCTCCACAACGGACTTAAGTTCCCCCTGGGCGTATAGCAAGACTGGCAATAGATCAACACCATAGAAGTGACGGAGATGGTAATATAACACTTTTAGACCCGCATTGTGTCTCTGTATGTACCCGTAGCATGCATACTTTGAGCATCCACTGAGAAAATGTCCAAGTGTTTCTGGCCCTTGCTTGCACGCTCGGCAGTTGGTATAGCCTACAGGTACATTCATTATGCGCTCGCGGTAAACTAAGGTGTCTATAACGCCGTCTTGACAGGCAAAAAGAAATTCCTCAGTCTCCGATCTCAATCCAGCAGACTTGAGAAACATGTTGGACAGACCCATCGATAGCTCTTCTCTACGTATAGTGCCGCAGAATTTACCATGAAGAGGCTTTTCAGCATGTTCTTTTAGTAAAAGCAAATGTTCTGCGTCCTGTACACGACTTTTCAGCACCAAAGGTGTTAGTGATGCTAGGCCATGTGTAGTGTCGCTGGAATCAAATGTGAGACCATCTCCTCTGCGGCCGTATCTGCGGCACGGTATAGAAACGCCTTAGCATTGCCGGCTTCATGTTGATGTACGAGTCGCATAAGAGAATCTGTACTATTTAGAACTGAGCAGGCTGTAGCCAGAATCGTTATTCGATAAAGACACTCCAAGCTTAGGAAGCATATACCCCCTTTATCTCGAGGGAGGTATATTCGAGGTACGTAAGATCTATAATGATGACTGTGATGGATTGTCATCATCTTGCGTGTGCTTCGGTCAAGTTGCTTGAACTCATCGACGTTCCATTTTACTGCACCAAACGTGTAGAGCAGTATAGGAACAGCCAGCATATTGGTCGCCTGGGTCTTAATCTTCCCAGATAATTCGGAAGCCCACATTTTTCTGAGGTTTGGTGATACCTTTTTTCGAGGGCCATTTTTAACACACGCACATTTTGGTCTTCCGCTTGCGGTATTCCGAGATATCTATATGTTTCTCCGTTACCAAGATGTTGAATGATATTTCCGCTTATGAGTTGAACATTCTGATTGTTTTATGCTAATTTAATGATTATTTTAATTAGTAGAACTATAAAAGTAAAAAATAATTATCTCGGCTCTAGATAGAGATTTCAAGCTGAACTCTAGCTTAAAAGTAGCTTCTCGATTCAGCGGTTTCATCTCAAAAGTTAAACGGTCAATAAAAATTATTAATGTTTGAATTAAAAGCATCGGAATAATTACGATCTTCATGAGTTTTAATACTGGAAAACTCGTATTGAAAAAATGTCCTTTCTCAGCATTGTCCAATTTAAGCGTGAAAGAGGTCCCTTCCAAAAAAAAGGGTTTACGGAAGCTTGACCCTTTTTTTGGAAGGGAAGGGGCTTTGACAATCTCCTATTATTTCTCGCCGAGTAATACAACTTCAAAGCCAGATATAAGGACTTTTGAATCCGACTTTAGTCTTCCTTGGTATAGGTGGACGCAGGCACACTTATTCAGTCCAAAGCTCATGCCAATCGCTTTAGAGTACATATTTACCGCCGCCACAAGGATGTTAAGGTCCCCTTTTGAAGAAGCAAAGAGTTTAAGTTTGTCCATGCATACAAGGTGGTTGACCTTATATTCTCTTCTGTTCGGCGGTTCACATAGGTATCCAGAGCTTTTGCCTCGAAGCACAATATATAGAGGCAAGAGGGAGATGCAGAACAGAATCGGACTTAGAAAGTCTCCTTGGAAGACCCCCCTCTTATATGTTATATAGCTGGTAGTCACATGTATCTTGACAGATGTTATAACAAATCTTGTCCGCCACAAGAACATAAGCTTTTTTATGCATTTCACTATTTTGGATGCACATCCAGGCACTCAAGGAGCTTGATTGTTCGTTGATTGAGCTCATGGTTCGTGTTATCGAATTCCTTACGGTAGTCCATCCAAGCCTTGGACAGATTTCGCCGATACATGATCGAGTCCTGGGTAATACACCTGTCTATTAACAGGTTCTCCCTGCAACCTGCCTGCCCTCTCTTGTATCCACGTTGTTCAACTATTGTACTCCATACCAGCTCGATAGATGTTAATATCCTCTCTTTAAAGATGCCAGTGAATGGCTTGTAGCTGGTGTTTGAACAAGCTGTGGGCCTGTAGTTTTGTGGACCTGACAAATCTCCTGTCTTAGGGATCAGTACCGTGCGTCCTTCCTCTAGCCACTGCGGGATGGGTTGTTCTCCATTTAAGAAACTAGTAAATGTGCGAGCTAGATGTTGGTGCGTAGGCGTGAACTTCTTCCACAATAAGTTGTTTATTTTATCTGGCCATGGCGCTGAAAAGTTCTTAGTTCTAGCGATAACTTTCTTCACTTCTTCAGCAGTAATTAGTGGACACTTTTCCTCTGGACCTTGTAACCTTTGCCTTTGGCAAAAGTTACGAAAGAGTAATATATCTGAAGCGTCTTCATTTGGCTGATAAGTATCTCAATGTACGTTCTCCCAGAAGATTTGCATTTCTTCTCGAGTAGGCGGATTTTTAACGGTACGTGACGTTTTATTGAACAGACGGGAAGGATGAATAGAAAAGGTGAAATTTTCCTGAATCCACTTTACTCGCCGTTCAAGGCACTGTTTCGCTGTTGAAAAAGATATTATTGTTTGCGTCCAGTGCTGCTTGATGGTCAACATTTTACACTTGTTAGGCGTGTGATTTGATTTCCTTAAGTTTCGAGCAAGTGCCCTAACTTTTGGAGTGAATTTTTTATTTGATGTTACGTAGCTAATCATGCACTGAAAATTTGATGCATGTCGTTTCAATCTTAAACTGGAACTGTGCAATACGTTCGCGAGTCTTACTCAGGCGTACTGAAGTATCGTTACTTCTATTGTCGCTAAGCAGGGAGACCGCCTTCTCGTAAACTACACAGTGCAGATTCCAGAGATTACCATCTTCGGGGAGCAAATCGGAGAGAGCAGTATTAACTTCAGCTAATTTGTCCATCGTGAGAAAGACTTTTTGTTGGATTTTTGATCTCCTACTTCTCATGTTGGCATTAGCGGCTATCTGGAAAGGTGGTCATGCTGGAACGGGTGATTGCACTGCGGTATAACCTATTGTACTATAACCTAAAATTTAAGTATTTCCTATAAGATTAGGCTTTACCATAAAGGCATACTCCGACTTGCATGAGATGTCATGAAAATCTTCTGGTTCGAGAAAGTAATCCCGCAGGTATTTATTTGTGAGTCTCATTGAATTAATACCCCGTAGTGGGCCGGGAGACCCAAAATCTTGGCCAAAATAGAAAACATTGAACTATCGGTCTAAAAGTGCTTACTCGGGGGTTTTCAGTCTCGCTGATTACGAATTTTTGGTAATAATGCAAAAGTGAAAAGGGTGGATTCAAAATGGCTACGAAAATTTATAAAAGTCAGCGGATTGAGTTTAAAGTGCTTACTCGGACGTTTTAGAGATCTTTCATTGCGATTTTGTGGTCAAAAATGCAAAATTCAAAACGTCGGATTTAAAATAGCGTTGAACCTTTTGAATAATTGACAGATTGGGCTAGAAATGCTTACTCAGGGGTTTTCGTGGTCGCTGATTACGAATCTTTGGTCGAAAATAAAAACATTTTAATTGTTGATTCAAAATTATTATTTATCGCATAATTAATTCTTTAAAGTTTGTTATTTATTATATATTAATTAATTCATAATCTATGTGTTATTTATCATATGTGTTTTTAATTAAGTTTCATTAAATTTCAACTTTATTAAGTAATATTATAATAATTATAAATAATTATTATTATCTTAAATAATGCGCACAGGTACGCTTTGAGTAATTTTTTTTTACACAAAGGAGAACGCGCAAAATGGCACAGGTCAGGCTCAAAGTAAGCATTCTAGTGAACAAAGTGGTACCTCACTTTTCTCATTTGGGCGTGAATTTTAAGTGTGAAAAGACACGAAATTGTGCATACCTAGGAAATATCACTTTATTGGTGAATACATTACACCAAAAATATTAAACCTATATGTTTGCTTATAGCTATTGTACCTATTTGGTATTTTTTAAACATTTATTAATTGAAAAATACAACTGACAAAATTAATATTACGAAATTATTCAAAAATACAATAGTTATTGCATTATACTTCTTATTACTGATTTCATGCGGTTTTCTAAGTTCAAGATTTCGGGTCTCCCGGTCCACTGGGGGCTGGCAGATTTATTTTACAATAGTAAAAAAAATGTTTCGAAAGAAGCTACAGAAATATTTTCAGCTTCCTTTTTTCTATAAGTTTATTACGAAAATTTGATAATAGTTTTCCTTGCACATTAATCATAAAACTTTTCTATAATTATTACCTTATTTCAGTTCACTGGCATTGATTTAGTTGATTATATACACTTCAATTGAATAGGGATTAATATTTACCACTCTTGCTTAGCAAGTATAACGTAAGCTCATATAAAATTTTTAAACAGTGCCTAGATAAAACATGTCCTTTATCTCGATGGCCTCCCAACCTAAAAATGTTCCTTAGGGTGCCAACAAAAAGAAAAGAAAAAAGGCCTCCGTTTGTGACACGAAATGCATAATTGGTAACCTCATCTGCCGGACTAAATGCTGGGACATAGAGGCATTTAGGGAAACTTTCAAATGCAATTGAGTAATACGAGTGCTAGTCAGAAAAATAAAAAATAAACATTTTCCTTCGGTACCAGGTCTCATAAGCTGGACCCTTAGGATTAAAATTCTACATGATTGATGATTTTTGTTTAAAAATACTAATTTCCAATTTTAAAAAACTTACACAACCTAAACTTTTAAATAAATTTCAAGTTCTGATTTTATATATTTTTTTAATGCAGCGAATAGTACTAATATAAAACATGTGTAATAATTTCAATAATTTACTAGACAATTTGAAAGTTTTAATTTAATTACTTAAGAGTAATGAATATTCAAAAAGCACAATTCGCTTTAGGCAAAAGTCATATGATTTTCATTCAATTACTAGGTGGTTCAAGATGCTCCCAGCCTCCAATAGATGCCGCCCCCCGCTTTAAAATACCAACTTCCACACGAATACACGACTCATTTCAGATGGATGTGGCACTTGATAGTGACGCCAGACTTTTCTAAAGTAAATATTTGTTGGTTAAAATGAAAAAGTTTTGATATTTTTCTAAAAATGGAAAAAGAAGAATTTCGGGCTGTGATCAAGCATTATTTTTTGCGTTGAAAAAGTGGAAAGGAAACGTAAGAAAATCTCGACAAATATTATGGTAAATCTGCTCCATCGTATTCAACTGTAAAATATTGGATTTCCGAGTTCAAAAGAGGCCGAATGTGCACAAAAGATGAACACGCCGGGGGAGCACCAAAAACAGCGACAACTCCAGAAACAATGCAAAAGATCCACGATATGGTATTAGATGATTCAAAAGTGAAAGTTAAAAGTGAAAATTAGATGATTAAAAAGTGAAAGCTAACCGCAAGGTGGGTACCGCGTTTGCGGCAATGCACCAGCTCACAAATCGATGACAACCATGGCCAAATTACACAAGTTAGTTAGGCGTTCAATTGCTTCCTCAGCCCCCGTTTTCTCCAGATTTAGCTTCCAGCGACTATTATCTGTTTCCAAACTTAAAGAGATGGCTCCAGGGGCAGAGATTTGCGACGAATGAAGAAGCCGAATAAAAAACTGAGGGCTATTTTGAAAGCCCTGAGCAACCGTACTATTCAAAGGGCATCGCAATGTTGGAAAATCGTTGGACTAGGTATATCGAGCTCAAAAGGGACTATGTTGAAGAATGAATAGTAACTTTGACCAAAATCGTTTTTTTTTTACTCCTTGAAAGGTCCTCTACAAGTTTATTCATCTCTAAAATTCTACCTGGCATTGTGGTGAAAGGGTATATCCAAATTCGAACCGGCAGTGGGGTTTTATCTCGATAAACTGTGATCAATTATACGCAAATTTAAATCTTTGTATTTAATTACATCCTGTTATTGTATTAAATAGTTACATTTCATGTGTCCACTGCGGCCTCAATTTCAACCCGAATGTTGTTCTTTAGGGCTTGAATTATTCGTGGGCCATTGGCATACACTTTACATTTTAAATAACCCCAAAGAAAAAAATCCATAGGGATCAAATCACACGATCTTGGTGGCCAATTCACATCAGAATTTCTGGAAATTATGCGATCACCAAACTTAGTAGCCAATAAGTTGCTTGTTTGGCGATTTGTGTGTGCTGTTGCTCCGTCTTGTTGGAAGCAAAGGTCGTCTATATCAATTTCATCCAATTTTGGCCACAAAAAGTCTGTCAGCATGCCAGGACGATACCGTTCGGAATTCACTGTAATGGCCCTTTCACGCTCGTCCTCGAAGAAAAATGGTCCAATAATGCCACTAGCGTAAAGGCCCGCACCATGCAGTGAGTTTTTCAGCATGAATTGGATGCGAAAGTTGTGTTTGTTCACTTGTTCATTGAGATGAAAATGAGCCTACACAAAAAAGATGATTTTGGATGAAAACCCCTTATTTTTTCCGATCATCCAATCAATGAAGACACGGCGTTGTTGATGGTCTAGTGGCTTAAATTCTGGCATTAATTGGATTTGGTACGGATGAAAATGAAGACCCTGGTGCAAAATGCGGCGTTAACTGGCTCGGGAGATACCCAATTCCTGAGAACGGCTCCTGGTGGGTGTGGTTGGCTCGTCACGAACACTTTCATTCACAGCGGCTATTGCTTCACGAATACGAACTGAACGAGCATGTACATATGCTCTACGACGTTCCACTGAACCAGTTTCATCAAAATGAGTAATAATCTTTCGTATTCCAGACTCAGATGGACGTCCATGTCGACCGAAAATTGTCCCAAGTTTGCGAAATGCATTTTTTACAGACTGACATAACCTACAAATGATGTGTCATTTATTCATATTTGAAAAACTCATTAACAGATGGCCCACCCTATACCATAGAAAAGAATAATCGCAAAGACATTCTTATTTAATTTTGTAAAAAATTTAGCCTTTTCATTTGAAAATAGCCAAGCTCTAAATTTGATTATGAAAATTGTTTAAATAATTAATAATTCTTGTAAATTTGCAATGTGTAATATCAAACAATCACCGGAAAAACATTCTTAGTTGATTCTGTTAAAAAAATTAAGCCTATTCGTTGAAAAATAGTTAAACTCGAAATTAGTTTATGAAAATTGTTTAAATATTTCATAATTAATGTAAATTTGCAAAGTATTGTATGAAAAAGTTCTTGAAAAGAATTTCTTTGTTGATTCTGTACAAAATTGAGCCTTTTCGTTGGAAAGTAGCCAAACTCTGAATTCCTTTATGAAAATTGTTTAAATAACTAATATTTCTTGGGTATTTGCAAAGCATCATGAAAAAAACTCATCGAAAAGACATTCTTAGTTGATTCCGTAAACAAATTAAATCTATTTGTTGAAAAATAGTAAACTCTGAATTTGTTTATAAAAATTCTTCAAGTAATTAATAATTCTTGAGAATTTGCAAAGCACCACAGAAATAAAAAAATAACCAAACTGTGAATTCTTTACAAAAATTGTTTAAATAAATCATAATTCCTGGGAATTTTCAATGCACCGTAGAAAAGAGTCATCGCAAAGATATTCTTCGTTAATTCTGTAAAAAAAATTAAGCCCATTCGCTTAAAAAAAAAGTTTAGTAATCTTCGTTGATTCCCTGAAAAAATCATTCCCTGAAAAAAATGGCCGCTGCCAGCTAAAGTCGTGTCGGTTGTGATCGCAAACAAATAACTAATTTTCCTATTTTGTAGTGCTCGTAATCTAGAAAATTTGAAGTTAAAGTTTAGTTATTGGTTACTTGTTGAGTACTATCAATTAATTTTTTGTTAATACGCAGTGCGGTCGCACCTGAGTGTCAGTTTATGTACAAGTGTATTACATCATAACCTGAAAATTGCCTGCTGACTATTGGTTATTACCTTTCTTGGATATTTGTAGTGTTTTTAAAAAATATGCCTCCTAAGGAAAATCCCGACAAATTACTCATACCAGCTAAGAAAATTTCTCGTGGATGTAAAGGCAATGTGATAGATGCGGTTTTGTACTCAGAATGTCAAACTCCTTACCATCCTGGTTGTGCTCAACGCGCAACGCCTCTTGACGATGGGTCCTATGCCAAATGTTGCCGTCCAAGATCTCGCACTCCGACTTCGCCAGAACCATCTTCTGCACCGATTACTATTGGGGATATTGAACGCATTATGAAAAGTGGCTTCGCATCTATAAAACCTGAACTTGAAATGGTCTCAACTTCCGTAAATTCGCTTTCCGAGAAATTCGACAATCTTTCTTTAAAAATCGACAATGCCATTTTAATAATTGATGACACAGAAAAGCGAGTTGAAGACCTAACTATCAGGATGGATGCTGCTGAAGGTACGATTAACAAATTGAAATCCGTTGATTCCTCCCACCCATCCACTGACATCTAGTCACTCACCCGTCAATGTCTCTCTGAAATGGAGCAGAGATTCTCCAGGAAAAATAATCTTATACTCTTTGGAATTCCCGAGAAGAGTAATGATGATGGCTCCACTAGCAAAGAAAGCCCTACGTCCATAGTTACCGAGATTTTTTCTGAAATAGTTCCAAACAACATGCTCATAAATTGCCGTCCCTACAGAATTGGTATTTTCAAGCAGACGCAATCAAGGCCTCGGCCGATGAAGCTGATTTGTGTCTCATCGGAAGCAGCGCGCGCGCTCCTTCGGTCATTTCTCAATTCAAAGAAGGGTACCGGCAACACGAAGAATGCCAGCAGAATCAATCGACTGAAACCAATTTGGATTACACCCGACAGAACAAAAGCTCAGTTAGAGGCGTTATCAGAAGTCAAGAGACAGCTTGCCTCTCGTCTGCAAATGGGAGAAGTAGATCTTGCGGTGAGGTATCGTCAAGGGATTCCAGCTGTTACAAAGGTGAAACAGCACACGGACATAACGTTGCCAAACGTCACTTTGAGCAAGTAGGATCACGGGTCTCCCCTACCACTATCAATCCCCCTTCTGCCAACGCACGCAAGACGAGCGGCACCTGTAACTCATCGATCACAGTCTACTACCAGAACGTCAGGGGCGTACGTACTAAATTAAATTTCTTGCGTCAAGCGATTCCGTTGAGTTCTTACGATGTAATATTTTTTTCTGAAACATGGCTTTACACTAACATTGATAATGTTGAGTTGGGTTTCCTAGGCTACGATATCTTGAGGTGTGATAGAAGCATTCTGACTAGCAACAATGCACGGGGTGGTGGGGTCTTAATTGCTTCCGAACACTGCCTTGGGGGTGTCGGAATCATCACTAATATTATTACGGTTGAACATGTGTTCATGAAATTTTTTATCAACTCTGAAACCAACATAATTGGCGTTTTTTATATTCCCCCAAATGCTAACTTACAAAGTTATATTGACTTTAGTACTATATGTGAGGAGGTTCTAGACTCATTTCCTGGGTCGACCGTTTATATTTTTGGTGATTTCAACATGCCCTATGCAATGTGGAATTTAAACTCAGAACAGGGTTCCAGCTGCTGTCCAAAACCTGGTTCGTCACAGCTGTGTATTGACATCTCGTCTACCGTATCCGATGTCATTGATTACTTAAATCTTTCGCATTTAAACAACAACTGTAATATGCACGGGGCTCTGTTGGACTTATTATTTACCAACAATATTCTTCACACCTTACATGTAGCAGTTGATCCACTATTACCCATAGATAACTATCACCCTCCCCTCACACTTGATCTCAGAGGGGCCCTCGTAGCTAGTAATTTAAACCACCTCACACCTAACTTTGTCCTATTTAATTTTAAGAAAGCGAACACTGCGGCAATTAGTCACTTTATTAATGAAGTTGACTGGGATTACCTCCTTGCTGCATTTTCTGTAGATGAGGGTATAGACACTCTGTACACTTATATTTTTACTGCAATTAATTATTTCGTACCCACAATAATGGTTAAACCCTCCTCCTATCCCCCTTGGTTCGACAGTAATTTAAAACATTGTGTTATCGCCAAAGAAAATTGCTCATGCTAATTATAAACAATCTCGCAATCTGATCAATTACCAACTATTTTCAAATCTTCGAACGCAATGTAAGAAGCTTTCGGATATTTGTTATAAATCTTTTCATGCAAATACTGAAAATGCCATTATATCTAATACCAAATATTTCTGGAATTACGTACATGCTATTAGAAATTATAATAACTTGCCTAACGAAATTTTTTTTATCAACGAACACGTGTACAATACTATGAGTCCAAAAAGTTTAGGCACCTCGATTTTTGTGCAGATTTTCATGAGAATCTCAGCCAAAAAAAATCCTAAAAATATGAGATAACATGCATGTTACAGGTGAAGGTTTTGCCAATACTGATACCAAGTTTCAGAATTTTCAGATGATTAGCCATTATTCCCGAGCGAGTGAAAGGTGAAAAAGCATAATAATCTTATGATCATTTCCGAATACTCAACTTTGAATGGCCGTAATTCACTGAAAAAAAAATGAAAAATCTGCCAAAAATATATGGGTTTCTTTGATTCTTTCTGTACCCAGTGGTGACATTTAGATTTAGAAATAATAATTCGTTAATAAGTTATTGACAAAAGAGTGGGGAGGTGTTTACTCCGGAACTAAGAAACGTACAGAGATGATTCTTGAAGCAAATTACACATTTTCGGCTTCTGACAATGTTGTGCTTATTATCAATGAGCAAAAAGTTGCACTTCAATATTTAGAAAATTATTTTCATCTTCGAAAAATACAAAAGGCTTAACGATAATCGAGGCTACCACACTGTCAGCATGGGGCATTGCTGGTGCTACTGCTACACGTGCACCATGACCTTCTCTCACACTCACACAGTTACACAACCCCTAAGCCCTGATGCAAAAAAAAAAGGGATACTATTCGGGGTACCAATAACTGTCAACAACTCTGAATAAATAACAGGTGGGCAATATAAAGCATTTAAAATTTTAATTTCTTTATAGTTTTGTCACGAATTCAGTGATGAAACGAAATTCGAATTTGAAAAAATCGCCACATTGTTCATAGAAATCATGAATGTTCATGTTTTCTAGATTTTTTCAGGTATAATACGGTGCCATTGAAATATTTCGCATTATTCGAAAAGAACCGGAAAATTATATATACATAATATCTACTAAAGGAATGAGTAAGAATAACTGACTAAATGAATTATTAACTATATCTACTAAAGGAATTGGTAAATGAATTGGTGAATGTATTGATGGTCACTATTTTAAACGGTAGTTTCAAGTAAATTAAAAAACCTATTTTACAATGAAGAGAATGTTATTAAAATACATTAATCTATAAATTTAAATAATAATTCAAAGATTTGGGTCAAATTAATGTGGGTCCTGTATTAAATTAAATTTGAACCGTTTCAAATTCCTAAAGTTCATTTTAAAAATATTCCATTTTAAACAGGATAGGTCAATTTTTAACCAAATAGTTGCATTTCGAACCAAAAAGATTAAATCCAGAAGAAGCAACAAATTTTAAACTAAAATGATGACTCGTTAACTGAAATAGATCAATTCTGATCCAAAATTATGCATTTTTAACAAAACAATCACTTTCAACCAAGTAATTTTTAT
>CAKNWT010292403.1:0-10111 GCA_932066315.1 Andricus coriarius | reverse complement strand
TTGAATTCATCATTTTTCCCTAAGTTTGAAACGTTTAGATTAACAGTTTAGGTTAACCTATCATATATCCACTGGTTGCACTTCATAACATGCATTTTCTGTTATTTTGACCTTTTGATGACCTTTTGATGACCTTAAGCTGACCTTCAGGGATCAAACGAACAACAGATTCGGATTCAGCAACCCTAAAAAGGTTGTTGAAGTTTATTGCACGGCTTTTCCTGTATTTGACCTTGAAATGACCTTGAACCTGACGTAATGGAGGTAATTAGACCTCGGATTCATATTCATCGACCCCAAAAACATATGTAAAAGGTTTTTGAAGTTCATTGCACGGCTTTTAATGTATTTCACCTTGAAATGACCTTGAACCTGACGTTATGAAGGTAATTAGACCTCGGATTCATATTCAGCGACCCCAAAAACATATGTAAAAGGTTTTTGAAGTTCATTGCACGGCTTTTCCTGAATTTGACCTTGAAATGACCTTGAACCTGACGTTATGGAGATAATTAGACCTCGGATTCATATTCAGCGACCCCAAAAACTTATGTAAAAGGTTTTTGAAGTTCATTGCACGGCTTTTCCTGTATTTGACCTTGAAATGACCTTGAACCTGACGTGATGGAGGTAAATAGACCTCGGATTCATATTCAGCGCGTCAAAATACATAAGGATAAAGTGGTCTTGTCAAATAGTCATCACCTTTTTTTTTTTTTGTAAACCAGTGTAATCAAGGTAAGCCTACTAAATCAACGAATAAAAATCGAGAATTATCCGAAGAAGAATCAGACCAAAAATTTTCAGGAAAAAATGACTGGCACGAATATTTAAAAGGAAATTTAAGCAGCACCGAAGAATCCAGTGACGAGGAAAATCAAGATTGTCGCGAAGACAATCCTTTTGAAAAGGAAATTGTTGATTCAGAATAAAACGAATTTCATGAAGATTTTTCCAGTGGTATTAAAGAAGCAATTTTTTCAGATGAACAGGATGAATTAGAAATGTTTGGGGAAAAAACTCGGTTACATAATAAAGAAAAACGTCCCCCGGAGAAACCCCCATTTATCGATCGCCCATTGCCGGAGGCCCTACAAGATTCAAAAAATATAGTAGAATGCAGAGATCAGCTAAGAATGCGTAAAGACAACTATGCTTATTTTATGTCAACAAATGGAGCCCCAAAAGATAACGGCTCTCGAAGCCTAGCGAAAAAGAATGAATTACATCAATTTAAAAATCTTTCTGTAGGAATAGCAAGGGAAATAAAAAAGGGCAGTTTTTATCACATAGCGCTGCCTATTGAGTCTGAATCTGGAGGAAATCTTTCAGAAATACTAATTAATATGAAATAGTCCATCCAATCATTGAAAACTCTAGCTGAAAAACTAAAATTACGTTCAATTAGTATCTCGAAAACTTCTCAGATATCGCATATCGACTGGCAAGAAGTTTTGAGTATGTTTAAAGCTACTGTTGTAGATTCTTGGACAAAAATTATAATCTGCAACAATATTATTCAATATGCCGGAAATGAACGGCGAAAATCTCTGATAGAACAAGCTCACTCATCGACTTTAGGTGGACATAAAGGGGTCTCAAAAACATATAACCCTATTCGTCATGGACATTTTTGGGAAAACATGAAATTAGATATGCAAAAGTACATCCAAACTTGTCTTCAATGTCAATTGAAGAAATTAGTCCGCGTTAAAACCAAAAATCCTATGGTGATTACTGATACACCAGGTGTCGCTTTCGAAAAAATGTCAAAGGATATAGTTGGCCCATTACCAATAACAACAACAGGCAATGAATGCATCCAAACTATTCAAGATAATCTTACAAAGTATTCTCTAGCCATACCTCTGCCCAATCAATGAGCAATTACAATAGCAGATGTATTTTTTAGGAAGTTTATCTGCATTTTTGATCACCTAAGGGAGTTCTAACTGATCAAGGGACAAATTTTTTGAGTAATCTTATGAAACGTTTAGCAAAGCGTTTTCGAATAAGACAGTTTAGGACAACGGCCTTCCATCCTCAATCTAATGGATCATTGGAAAGATCACACCACGTTTTAGCCGAATATCTAAAACAATTTGTCAGAAAAAATGCTCAGTGGGATGATTGGCTTGAATTAGCCACTTTTTCCTACAATACAAGCGTTCACGAAGGGACGGAGTGTACCCCATACGAACTTGTTTTTGGTCGACTCGCAAGACAACCTTCCAGCGAACCACCCCTTCCACATGAAGAACTGGAAACCTTTGGCGATTATTTAATAAATTTGGTAACAAAACTTCACGATGTTCAATCATTTGAGAGGAAAAACTTTATTCAGGCTAAGGAAAAATCAAAGTTTTATTATGATCGGAAAATTAATCCGCAAAATTTCAAGGTTGGAAATGGCGTTTTCTTGTTAAAAGGTGCAAAGCCTAGCAAACTAGCAGATCAATATACAGGACCACACGAAGTTTTAGAATTTTTAGGTAAAGGGAACGTGAGGATTAAGATAAAAAAGTCCTCTAAAGTAGTTCATATAAATCGACTTAGGCTCTCTCACATTAAGCACAATAATTATGCAAATAGTAGATGAATAATATCAATTTCTAACCGACTACCCTCCTGCTTCAGGGATGGGGACCGTAATCGCACATTTAACCTTCTTTACATAATTCTGATGATACCGATGACAGTAGTAGCCATCGTGGGATATGATTGTGGTTCTAACAGATCAAACATAACCACCATATCTTTACTGAAAGTAGGAGATTGCGAATCAACTCAATCCATGGTAGATACATCTGATACCTATATCCAATTATTAGAATTCAGTGGTACCACCACAACACAAGTATTACAATGTAAAATCGAAATCAAACGAACAATTTATTATCGTGGAGCATACTCCCATATTTCAGTAGTAGCAAACAGTGAAGCAGAATTCCTAATAGAAATTTCACACGAAGCATGTAAGTCAATTCATGCTACAGGTACATATAAGGCCGGCAAAAAATTAATTATTTCTCATATACCTATGAATCAAACCATTACTCGTGGCGTAACCTTTGCAGGACAAACCGAAACTAACGGGTATTGTTACGCAGCTCAATATTTCGACCCTTTTGGTACATGGTATATGGTAGTGGTACCCGGTACCATTAAAATCAGATTATTTAGTCAAAAAGCAACCGTTGATCTTAAAGCGAATAAAATACGTTTGGAATCTGGCTTAACTTTCGCATTATCACAAACCTCATGTACGAAGGTCCAGCGACTAAAATACAGGACAATTGTACAAATAAAACCCTACTTTCACTAACTTCACAAGACATCACTTTTATTTTAGCTCAAAAGGGACACTTCGGAATTTGTCAATTTACGCTAGTGGTAACTAAACACCCTCAACTATTCATACTAGAGACAAACCCCGGAAAACATTTCTTTGCAATAATAACTCGACAATTCTAAATATAGACATTTTTACATACGTAAATTCTAAATTCATTTATGTAGAAAGACATATTAGAACCGAGGTAAAACGACTCTATAGCGATCTTTTATATCACCGTTGCACTCTAGAAAGAGAAGTGTTCAAAAATGCCCTCGCTCTAGCCACACAAGCACCAGACGAATTTGATTGTAATCTCATGAAGGGCCCAGTCTACATGTCAGTGATTGCAGGTGAAGTAGTTCATATTGTCAAATGCATACCCGTAGAAGTGATTCATAGAAAAGTAAATGAATGTTATTGAGAACTTCCAGTACTAAAAGGCCATGAATCCTTATTTCTCAGTCCCCGAACTCATATTTTAACTACTACTGGCACTGAAACAAGCTGTAATCCATTTGTATCCTCCATGTATCAGATAGAAGAACATTGGTATAAGATCTCACCAAACCCAATTGAATCTAAAAACCCAGAGATAATGCAACCACTAAAGGAACCGACTTGGAAATATAACAATCCCGCTTCTCTTGCAACTAGCGGAATCTATTCCCAATCCGATCTAGATAAATTACGCGATCATATTATGTTCCCTGCTGAAAAACCTATGGTACTTAACATTTATCCACGGAGATGCACTACATAGTATTTTTGGTTGGTCCTTTCACCTATTAGGAGCTATATGGGATTCAGTCACTAATTTGCTTTTACACATAGGAAGGAATACAAACACGTCCAACCAACCCCATCCACACGCACCATAACCCGAGCAAATCAGTCACTCAATACACACAGAAGTCCAAAACAAAGTTGAGAATAAAACAGGTAACTTGGATGATCAGCCAAGTCAACATATCTATCCTCATTCTCAACTATCTGAAATCTAACTTAGACCAAACTATATTGTCCACGTTTGAATCTATCGCTTTCACACCTTTTTTTTAACAAGCTTACTTTATTTTGAAACCTACATGCTTTGTAACTCTATTGCATGAACTCTTAAAAGAGCATTCTCTTCAATACCAACCTATGAATTTCAATCTAACACGTCAATTGGAAACACAGTATTTTACACTCTTACACTTACTTACGGAAATTGTAGAGTAATTTACACAGGCTCAGATAAAGCTCGTATGCTACAAAACACAGCCAGAACTCTATTCTCTGTTTTGGACCCAAAGACAATTTCAGTCTTCATCAGCAGCCTAAACATGGCAAGGTACCTAAACATACCTCTTGACCTACAAAATCTATGTTATAAAAACAGTTTACCGCGATCACAGTATACATTCCTTAATATAACAAACAACGTTTCGGGAGACACGCATATAGTAATTATAAAAGTCGCAAATTATAAAATTTCGGGCATGGCAACCCATCCCTTGGTTGCTCAAGCTCAAGCAGCCGCTAGAATGATCAATACCGTTGCAATTTTTGGGAACCGGTGGCAACACCTGAGTATTCAATGTACGAGTTGGCCATCACATGAGAGAGCAAATCTCAGACCTACTCTTGCAGTGGCACCAACTTCTGCAGCTCGGCAACAAAGGTTGGTCCCGTATGAATATCATCATAAAACCCAAATCCCAAGGACTTGCCCTCATTGTGGATTTATGATCAAAATCCAGAAAACCACAACACAAGAGAAAAAAACACACACTAAAGAAACCTAACACTTCTACCTAAACTACAGATAACATTTCACAATTTGTTTTGTTATTTGCGCACGAAACTAACAAATCCTGTAAACTCTCAACTTAAATGTTTAATTTCCAATACTAATCTAATTAACATTATTTTTCAGGTCAGAGCTGGAAGCGATTATGGATTTACACCTACCACTTATCTTCACTCTCCTAACCCTTTTTACCTTCCTAGTTCATTCCACTAATTCGCACTACGACACGCCTTACATCAATACCCCTTTTCCGAAGGGTCCCGCGATATATTACGAAAACTTAGGCACAGCTAGATTAAAAATCGATAAGTGGAATATACTAGCATATGTTAATATCAACGATATTGCATCCCAGAAAAAAGACGTGCTGAATTTTAATCGCGTAAAAATCGAATGGAAAAGCTTACGAATTGAATGGAAATATTCGCCAAGAATTAAATCAAACATTGACAGGACTAAAATCTTGGGATATCCCTCTATCAAAATATAAATCCCTAGTTTCACTTTGTTTAACTTCCATTTCAGAATTTGCTACTGAATATATCTCAGTTTTAGATAAATTATTTACAACTCTGACGTTATTAATTAATAATATTTGGAACCCACTTTTATTACCAGGAAACTACACGAACATAATTACAGATATACGGTTAACTAAATCGAAAATCTACCTTCCCCCTATTTAGAACTTTCAGATTTTTATAAATTATCAAATGTTAATATTTATAAATTCAATCAACACTCGATTTCTCTATTAAGCATTCCACTTTGTTTCTGAAAATAACTTTCAACTTTATAAATTATATTTAATCAAAGCAACTATGATTTTTGAACAAAGGTTCAAACCCACAATTCTCATTGAACCTGCAATTGACTATATAAGTTTACCAACAAATAGTGAAACATATTCTGAATTCAATGAACATTGTTTAGAATCATGTTCAACCCAACCCTTTGGAAGAATCTGTGAATCCCAAGTTGAAATATTCCACGCAGATACAAATCCTGTTTGCGAAAGTGCATTATTAACACATGGATTACCCAAGAAATGTAAAATCAGTGCAATTTTAAGTGAAATCCCACAATGGATCCTATTAAAATAAAGTAACACATGGTTGTACTCCATGCAACCGACACGAAAAATCTCTTTTTCGTGCGCCCAATCTAGTAAATCATTTTTTGAAATTAAAGACATGGAAATGTTGCAGTTAAGATCTAATTGCAAGTTGGATGAGGAAACTCAATCTCTCTCGAACCTTGTCATCAAGGAAAGTGTATCCCTCTCTAATAAAACATCTTCTTGATATATCCCTATTTCTACTGTGAGTAATCCTTTCTTTAAAAAATGATCTGAACAAGAAGCCGTAGAATCTAGGAAAACTTTAGACCAATGCCAAAAGTGGTTAGACCTTGAAGAAACTCTGCCCCTAACAACCGTTGAATCTCGAGCTGAATTATTCGAGAAAACTATTTTAAACGAGGAAGAAAATCTAAAAGATCACTATAAATTCTTCATCGGCGCAACAACTATAACCTTCGTAACGTTTATATTAATCATTTTCCTATTCGTTATAGTGCCCAAATTAAAAGATCTTATCCCTCAGCCGAATGAACTATCTAATGTGGCAACACAGCTTAATCTAAGCGTTTTAGATAGAGAAAATCCTAGTGCGGAAACCCGACAAATCCCCCCGATTTCAGAATCGTCTATGGTTGTCACAATCAACCCCATATATGAACGTCCACTAGAAACAATTTACGAAGAACCTTAGAATAGCATATTACACTTTTATAGAAATTAATAATTCTTATTTCCTATAAATTTCGTATGAAACAAATTTTGGAGCACGAGTGTCCATTCTAGTCAAATTGTGAGAACTTATAATCAGAAGAGATTTAAAAGCAAAAATTCAAAATATTTAGAATCTTCACAAACATTTAAGAATTTAGCTAAAATATAAGGACTAAAGTTAAATAATTTAGACGTACGCTAAAGACAAAAATAATAAATAAGTAATATTCAAGGTATTTAAATCAAGCCTAATGGAAAGAATAACTACAATCATATATATATTTATACATTTATTGAAATCAATCATGTGCATTTTGTACCTTAAAATTGTATAAACTAAGATTATATTTATATGTATTATAAAAATAAAAAAATAAAATAAAAATAAAATATAAAATAAAATAAATAAAACCAAACATATATTCCTTTAAACAAATTCATTCTACGTGGATAGCTATTATTATCCCAAATCTCCATTACAAATAGTAAAAATTAAGATTAGGGCAAAATTAGATAAATTTCTTTTTTTCCTTCAGATTTTGTTGTTGTCATAGGGTATGACACTGAAACAAAATCATATTGTTAAGGAAAATAGAAGAGAGTAAATTATAGGACTATATATGCATCTTTTCTTGACACCTCACCTCAACAATTACGTTTTCAATGACCCGCCACCTATTGAACTCATAGGTAAAAGGCACGTCAATCCGCCCATACGTATGAAAGCTGATAAGAGACGCAGATTTTCCGGCTGTCATCCATTTTTCACCAACAATTACCCAATCCCAGGGCAACTGAAGCTTGTAACTTTTTCCATTCAAATCAAAAGTCATGAACTGAGGAACCAATTTTCTACTGAAATCCGTTCCTTGTTTCGCATCAAGAGCTCTTATCTGAAAAGAAGAATAGAAAAAAAAATTATTTTTTCTTTTCCTTTTACAACCTTCGAATGAATATTAGTTCTAAAAAATTTTTACCTGAATAAGACGGTCATCAATAATTCTGAATCTTCTATAACAAAAGTTCATTCACCCACAGCATTTCCACGTTCTAACAAAATTCCCTTGAGATCACGCAATCTGGATTTTATCTTCGTGCCCGAATCTCTATACATTTCAGAGGGAAGCCAAATTTCTTTTCCAAAAACGCTGATAGGAGTCTCAACACTTAATGTCCGAACTCCGCTTTTGCGCCATTCCATGCGAACAGATAAAACCTCCACATGTAATAATGAATTAAAAAGTAAATAAATGAATAAAAAAAAACATTTATTTCTGAATTGACAATATTGATTAAAAACCACCACTCAAATGAATAAAAATATATTATTCTGTTAGGAAGAGAAATAAAATCTATTTAAATTTTAAACTGAGGCCACTAAAAGAAAAAAAAATCCTGGTATGATAAAATACCTAATGTATGTTTTTCGGAATTATGACAAAGCTACAATTCTATAAATATAAAATTCCTAGCCTTGTTATTAAAACCAACAGATAAAATAAGTTTTTTCTTTCTTTAGTACTTACCAGCCTTAATTCTCCATCAATGAAAGCACAAAATCTGCTGGCGATACTATAAACTCCGTCTAGCCTATGGCGTTCAATTTCGCGTCTTAACGAATCCTCAAGTCCCAGGATAATATCAGGCCTATATTTATCCCAATAACCAGATAAATAACGAAACTGGTCAACTCTGAAAAATTTCCTCCGTGGAAAATCCCCTCAGGAAATCCATGCATCGATATCATTAGCTTCAAAAATGTCAATTAGCAACTCTCCCTCTTTATCAATCTCCTCTGCAAGAGACGCTATAACAATATCAGAATCTCGATGATCTTCCACTACTACATAATTTTCACAATTTTCATCAGCCACTATATAATCCAGTAACTGGCTGAATTCGCAATCAAAATTTCCTTCGCTACTATCCATTTCGATAATCACTAAATGAAAGACTAAAGAAAACTGACCTTTGAGTCCTATCGAAACTAAATAAGACCCTGAAAATTATAACAGAACTAGCACCCCTAAAAACCCCACTCTTTTTCGCACCTCTAGATAAAGATGGAAATGAATTCTATCACCATATACCATTTCCTTAAACGGCATTTAAGTAAAATGGCAATAGCCACATATGGAAAACGAGAGCCTAACCAACCGTACTATTTCTTTAGCAGCCACTCTTAATAGACACCCTAATTTCACACCTCTATAATCTATCAAACCAATAACGCTAGAAAACTCATCAAATGACTGCCTTCCTTTTATTATCTAAAACTAACCCTACGTGTAACTACCACCCCTAAAAATATCGGGAATTTGTTTAGCAAGTTCTCATGACTATTGATTTGATCTAATAAGCAAATTATAATGTATAAAATAACTTGGAGATATTTTTGAGAATTTGGTTAATCGGACCAGCCCTCTCAAAACACAGTCAAATACAAAAAAAATCTACCCCTCATTGTGAAGAACCTTTTAACACTTTACATTTTTTTCACAGCCAAATTGAAATCGAATTCTTTTGATTTTAAACTAACTTTTAAAATTACCAACCCTAAAAACCCCCAGATTCCAAGTTTCATGAAAATCCATAAGTTTTTGAAAACTGGTCCGCCATATTGGATCCACCATTTTGAATGTTCAAAATCTAACTTCAGATTCGTTATCACATATCCTTAAAACCCCATATTTCAAGTTTCATGAAAATCCATGAGTTTTCGAATACTTGTCCGCCATTTTGAATTTTTTAGGCCTGACTTTAGATTAATTATCAGATACCCCAAAAAGTCCCAAATGCCAAGTTCCACGAAAATCTACTGATTTTATTTCAAACTCTTCCTGTGATTTACAAAAAACCTCCCTTTCCCTTCTTCCACTCAATCCTAGGACAAGAAGATCCCTCCATCTACACTATTTACACTTCCGCCCTCATATTTTATGATCAAAAAGTAACACCTCTCCGCTTGGCTCGCAGAAGAAAAACTATATTCTAACATTTTGTCTCAAATATAAAGAAAGACCTCGCGCTTAAGTAACAATAACGAGGTTCAACCTTAAAGTTAAAAATTCGCAAACGATTTTAGATAAAAATACTAACTATAAAACCTTTTTTTTAGACTATGACCCCACCGACCGAAGAAAAAATAAATATGTCATGTACTCCGATAACTTTTAGTCCAGTAATACAA
>CAKNWT010292396.1:6915-17295 GCA_932066315.1 Andricus coriarius | reverse complement strand
TCTTATTTATTATCCCATATTTTCAACTCGATGTGGCTATTCGTGTGAAAATAAGTTTGCAAATAAAAAAAAGTGCCGGTAAGGTAGGAAGCCGGTCACGTGACCCACTCGTCACATGGCCTTAAGGAAGTACCGAAACATTCTCGATTTGAAGCATGCAACTGTTTCCGTCTCTACTACCATAGTTGGTAATGAGTTCCATAACGACATCCCTGATACCACAAATTATTTGTGGAGCATTACAGTACGGCTATAAGGGACCTGTAATCTCTCGGGTTGGCGGACCACTCTATCAGTAACCCCAGCCCTACTTACAAATTCTTCGTACAAGTACTCAAGTTTTTGTGATTTTAGTGTTACAAAAGTTAACACAGCAATGAAATAAAGCCGCCTATTCCTGACAGTGAGCCATCCTGACCTTCTTCGATAAGTAGTGATGTGCTCATCACGCTTGAGATCGGAAATAAACCGGATGCAGGAGTTAAAAAGTTTCGTAATCTTCGTGTTCAGTTCATCAGTAAAACCATTCCAGACAACACAACAATAATCAAAATGAGGCAATATAAGAGAGGATACCCACTGACTTCTATGCTCAAAAGTGAAGGCTTCTTGTTAAACTGCAATTGCTTCAATACGGTATACACTCTTCCACAGATATTGATCACCTGCTTATTCCACGAAAGTGTGTTCATAATAATTACTCCCAGGTTTCGAGTTTCATTAACCAAGTTAATAATCACGTCGTTTACCTTGACCGGAGAAAAAGTTTCAAGATCCAAGCTATTGATATACCGAGAACTTCCAATCACTAAAGCGTTAGTTTTCTTGGGATTGAGATTAAGCCCTCCGCCCATTTGAATATCGTCTTCGCATCTTCATTCACTAGAGCAATTGATACACTTACTCGATCTGGCTTGCACTGAATATAAATTTGGAGATCATCAACAAAATGTATGTTGACAGTGTTTGATCAAAAATCCCTGTGGGACACCTGTGCCCATTTGGCCCCAATGTGATCTTTCCTCACTCAATCCTATCACAGACTGTCTTCGATCACAGAGATATGATGCCAGCCATTTCAGAACAGAAATCGAGAAGACCAGAGCTTTTAATTTGTAAAGCAAAAGTTTACAAGCAAAATCTGCGTGCTAAAACCCCGTAGGTAACCAGACTGATAGGGATCTAGTATATTCATAGATTCAATATAGTCAATCATTTGTTCAGACACTATCCTCTCTAAAGCTTGCGACAGACAGCATAATAAAGCTACAGGTCTATAATCATTAGGACCTTGTGGTGCGTTAATTTTATTAATAGGCCTAATGAGAACCTTCTTCCACTCTTGAGGAAAAACCGAAGTCTGAAGCGATAGATTGAAAAGGGCAAGTATATGTGGAAAAAATACTGGAAGGGCTCTGGCAATAAAACTGATAGATTGACCATCATGTTCTCTCGCCTCAGTTTTTATATTGCTTAGACTATTGAAAAACGAAAGAGAGGATATATCACCGAAGTTAAAATGGGAGTCATCAAAGCCAAAGTAAAGAAGATCCGAGAGTCATGTAGCTGTTTTATTGTATGAAGGGTTACCACAAATTGTGAGGAAATAAGCATTGATATCGTTTACTGAGCACACTAGTGGAAATTTATCACATTTTGAATTAACCAAACCAAGAGCTCTCAGCTGTCTCCATAGACTTCCACGCTCTGTGATCCCCTGTAATTTCTAAGTATTGTATCTATCTCTGGTTTTTCTATTCAAAGCAGTGACATGGTTTCACAAACTCCTTATACTTATGATACAGAGCCAGACTCTCAACCCTTCGCCAGACTCTATAAGCACGATTCCGGTTTCGCATATGGTTTCTGATGTTATCAGTCATCCATGGAAATATTTTGGTTGTGTGGTGTAATAATTCGCAAGTGGGCATGTTCATCCATAGCTGCATTCAGAACATCATTCAAAAACATTTGCTTTTCATTCACTCCGTTGAGAGATGCAAAATCTCGCCATTCCGACGATTGAAGTGTTATATGACAGGTATTTCTATTTAAGTAAGCACGCAGTAAGTCAATGTGCGATTTAAGTGAGTTGATATTAACATGGCAGATCTTTAGATCTGAACATTTAAACTGCTCACGCACTTCACACCCTGCACGGAAGGGATCAATCAGAGGGCTTTGAGACAAGTTTGTAGGTAGTAAAGCAGTCATTAGTGCAAGATCATCTGCACCACGTATCCTTAGTACCCGATCTTTTTCTTTACGCCTTACAAAGACAACACCATCTCTTTGCCATACATATTTATATGGATGCTCTGTTGCTTTCTCTTCCCAGCTGAAAATTCCTGTACAGGAACCTCGGAGGATCCTGCACATGTTCCTGCACAGGAAACTGCACACGAAACCTGTACAGGCAATCCTGACGGTTCCTGTGCAGGAATTTGGTGAAGGAAACTGTACATGATCCTACAAAGGAACCTGTACCAACAGAGGAACCTTTGAAAGATCCTATACGGCTTCCTGTACAGCAGGCCTACCCAAACTGGGGAAACCGACTCATTTGCCAGATGGGATTTTAACACCACCAGTTTCCTCCGCTCAGCTCGGAGGCTTGGGGAGGTGGTCGCTCTCTCTCTCTCTTTCTCTTTCGCCCAAAACTTTTAAATGTATCTGCGTTACTGCCTTACTGGATTCTTCAACTGCGTCACACGGCACGTGCCACGAACCACTACCCCGCCTCTCAGAGGCGAGTAGAGGCCCGTGGTGGTGGAACTCGAACATGTGGCAAATGAGTCCATTTCCCCAGTTTGGGTAGGCCTGCTGTACAGGTTCCATTGCGAAGAAAATTATTGAGACACAGGTTCCTGTACAGAAACGTGTATAAGATCTCTCACAGAAAGACATCAAAGGAACCTTTGGAAGGATGTACAGAAACACGTATAGGGTCCTTTGCAGAAAGCCATCGCGAAAATTCATGTCGCTTACAGCTATAAAGTTGCTTTCCTTTTATTCCTTTGAAGATCCAACTCACCGTCGAGAGAGCCAAGCAACTAGCGAACCCTCGCGGATTAGTTCCTACGCAGGTTCATGTACGGGATCCTGAACATGTTCCTGTATATGAACCCACACCTCCATTGACTCTGTGAAGGAACCTGTACAAGATCATTCAAAGGTTACCTTGTATACAGGTTCCTTTGCAGGATCATGTACAGTTTCCTTTGCCAAATTCCTGCACAGGAACCGTCAAGATTACCTGTACAGGTTCGTGTGCAGTTTCCTGTACAGCAACATGTTCAGGATCCTCCGAGGTTCCTGTACAGGAATTTTCAGCTGGTTTGCACCATTTTGAGAAGGTTATATGTAGTCGACGTCAGGTATTCATTGGTGTAGACACGAGATCGTGGAAGGTCTTTACAAACATCAGTTAAATACAAATTTTTCTTCTTTCTCATCGCCAATATCATCTCTTTGGTCGGCTCCAAAATTTAATGTTGCATCGTTTGAACCCTCAGGGTGGAGTTTAGGATACATATGCTGAGCACTTAAGGTTTCAGGTGGAGACAATTTGACATTCAGAGTTATGGAGATTAAGCACAACAGATTTTGCAATTCTTCTCGCCCCCCATCACAGGTAGTCCAGAGATTATCAGGCTATCTCCACATTGACGAGCTTCCGCCACCGCAACTCTCTGAATGATCTCCATCCTGTGAACTTTCCATTTTACTAGGTCAATTTTTATTTTCAGCAGTCAGTGGTGATTCCTGATTTTTAAGTTCAGTATACTGCTTCGTGATAGCCTTGAGCTTCTGATTGTTGACCTCCAGCTGATGTTGTAATTCTGGAAGGCATTTTACTTGGTTTTTGATGGCATTCACATCAGCCCACACCTGATCATTATTATGCTGAAGTGTCTGAATATTAGAGTTGCAGGCCCTAACTGCAGACATCAATTTGTTAAACTTATCATCTGACATTATACTGCTGTCAGCATCAGAGTTGACATCAAGTGTATTGCTACTAGAAGCAATAGAAGAATTGCTGGAAGTACCAGTAACCCCGCGCAATTTTTGGACCTTAGTTCCTTCAGATTTACACTTTCTAGTAGACCAGTACACAGCCCTGCTGGAAGTAAAAAGATAAAGATCCTATCCCTTTTAATCATTTTGAATCTTTATGATAGAAATAGATGCAGAAAATGTATCCTATTGTATCTCTTTGTCAATCTAAATTCGCGCCTACCTTTCTCAATCCACTCTTTCCTATCTCATTCTATCCTTTATCAATCCACGTCAATCTTCTTCTATCTTTTTTCAATTTAAATTCACGTCTTTATTTTCCAATCCCCTTTACTCTATGTCGTCCTATCCTGATACTATTAACGTCAATATTTTTCTATCTCTCTATCAATCTAAATTCTCATTATCTTTTTCAATCTTTTTTTCTCTATCTCCTCTTGTCCTTTATCTATCCACGTCAATCTTTTTCTATCTTTTTGTCAATCTAAATTCACATCCTTCTTTTCCAATCTTCTTTTCTCTATCTCATCCTATGCTGATGCTATCCACGTCAATATTTTTCGATCTCTCAATCAATCTAAATTCCCGTTATCTCTTTCAATCTCCTTTCCTTTATCCCTTTTTATCCTTTATCTATCCACGTCAGAATTTTTCTATCTTTTTGTCAATCTAAATTACATCTTTCATTTCAAATCTCCTTTTCTCTATCTCATCCAATCCTGATTCTATCAACGGGAATATTTTTCTATCTCTCTATCAATCTAAACTGTCGTTATCTTTTTCAATCTCCTTTTTTCTATCTCCTTTGATCCTTCATCTATCCACATCAATCTTTCTCTATCTAATCCTATCCTGATTCTATCAACGTCAATATTTTTCGATCACTCTATCAATATAAACTCCCGTTATCTATTTCAATCTCCTTTTCTCTATCTCTTCTTATCCTATATATATTCTCGTTAATATTTTTCTATCTCTCTGTCAATCTGAATTCCCTTCTTTCTTGTTTAGTATGCTCTCCTCTGCCGCCTTGTATCCTACATCTATGAACATCTATCTTTTTCGACCTATTTTTCAGTGTAAATTCACGCCACGGTATCTTTCTGGTGCGTGGTCAATAAAATTAGAATAGAAAATGATAAGATAACTCAATTGCGGCAGATAGAAAAAGAGATAGACAAAGGATAAAATTTATATTAAAGGGATAGAATGAAGTAAAGGAAAGGATAAGGGTCTTTGGTTACAGAAGATAGAGAAAGAGATGTAAAGATGAAATTCGTAATAGATAGATATACTCAGGGATAGAAAAAGTTAGGAGTCCTCGATTACGAAAGGAGGAGTAAGAGATAGAAAATTATTAAGGTTAGGGCTGGAAAAATATAGTGTTTCAGGGATGCAAAGTGACACACTGAATGATAAAAGGAGAGATACAATAATTCTATCTTTTCCTATCCCCCAATTTCTATCTTTCTCAATCTTTCCACTTCCAGCAGAGCAAAACCTTCAAGTTCACGTGGATAGATAAAGGCCAGGGCGATATAGAGAAGATAGGATTGAAAATGATCGACGTAAGTTTAGATGAACGACGAGATAGAAAAAGATAGACGTTGCTAGATGTAATATAGGATGAGATAGAAAAACGTTGACTTAAATAGATACACGGTAAGCTGAGACAGAGAATAGAGGATGGATAAAGATAGACGTGAATTTAGATTGAAAAATAGATAGAAAATTATATACATGAGATACGGAAGATGAGATTAGAAAAGATAGACGGGAATTTATATTGTCAGAGAGATAGTAAATATTGACGAGTATAGATAAAGGACAAGATGAGATAAAATAAGAGGGAATTGAAAAAGATTGACGCAACTTTAGATTCACAGAGATATAGAAAATGATTGACGTAGATAGATGCAGGATAGGATGAGATAGAGAAGAGGGGATTGACAAAGATACACGTGAATTTAGATTGAAAAATGGATGGAAAAAGATTGACGTTGATAGATGTATGATACAATGAGATAGGGAAGAGGAGTTTGTAAAAGATATTTGGAAATTTAGATTAATTCAGGGATATAAAAATATTGACGTGGATAGATAAAGGATAGGATGAGATAGGGAAAAGAAGATTAAAAAAGGATGAAGTGAATTCATATCGAAAAATAGATAGAAAAAGATAGACGTTGATAGATGTTTGATACAATGAGATAGGGAAGAGGAGATTGAAAAGGATAGATGAAAATTTGGATTAATTCACAGATGGAATAATATTGACGTGGGCAGATAAAGGATAGGATGAGATAGAGATGAGGATATTAAAAATGATAGACGAGAATTCAGATTGAAAAATAGATAGAAAAGGATAGACGTTGATAAATGAAGGATAGGATGAGATAGAGAACAGGGTATTGAAAAAGATAGGCGAGAATCCGGATTAAATAATAGATAGAACAAGATAGACGTTGAAAGATGTATGATACAATAAGATAGGGACGAGGAGATCGAAAAAGATCGCTGGAAATTTAGATTGATTCAGGGATGGAAAAATATTGAGGTGGATAGATGAAGGATAGGATGAGATGGAGAAGATGGTATCTAAAAATATTGACGTGGATAGATAAAGGATAGGATGAGATAGAGAAGAGGGTATTTTTAAAACATAGACGTGAATGCAGATTGAAAAATAGATACAAAAAGATTGACGTTGATAAACGTAGAAGCGGATGACGCAATGAAAAAGAGATTGAAAAAGATAAACGGAAATTTAGATTGACAGTAAGATAAAAAAAGATTGACGTGGATAGATAATGGATAGGATTAGATAGAAAAGACGGCGTTGAAAAAGATAGACGTGAATTTACATTGACAAATATATAAAATGGGATACATTCTCTCTCTTTCTATCGTAAAGATTAAAAATTATTCAAAAAGATAGGATCTATATCTTTTTAATTCCAGGAGGTTGACGCTAGGTGGCTGAGGCTAAACGTAGCCTAAAAGTGAAATCAGGCTTCGGGACTATAAGTAGAGGCCTGGCAAATCATTTTCTTCCAATTTCGACAACAATTTTATTAAAAATAAAAATTTCATTTTGCAGCAAAAGTATATAAGATACGAAAAAAATGTTTGGAAGTAAAATTGTTCATCTCAAAAAGGTCCAAAAATTTACTTCGGACCATTTTTTTTAAAAAGACGAATATTTTTTGTTTTGATCGTTAAAATTTTTACTAAAAATAAAGAATGCTATTTTGCAGCAAAATTACATGAAATACGAAAAAAATGTTAAAAAGTAAAATTGTTCATTTTAAAAAGGTCTAAAAATTTACTTTGGACGATTTTTTCGAAAAGACGCATATTTTTTAATTTATTTAAAAAATCCTTATACCTAAAATAAAACGTAGTTTATGGAAAATTAGAAACATGGTTTTCCCTACGTGTTCATGGGAGTAATTTTCAATTTGAAAGCCTTCAAACATATGTAAAGTTTTTCCTTCAACATAAGACAAAGATTGGAATTTATATTTAATTTTAATTAACAATGGATTGTTTTATTCCCTGATCGATTCTTTTCTATCAGCCACGTTTTTATGGAAAAATTTGTATTTAGGAAGAAATGAAGTTCTTCTTAAATATTTATTTTACAAATTAAAATTTAATTCGATTGCAATCCCCTGAATAATATCAAATATAATTATAACGAATTATATGGTAAGAATAAATTAGAGAATACAATGATCTGCTGTTAATTAAAATTCATTAAAAACTAGGCAAATATTTTCGGCGAATATAGACACGACACGTGAATAAAGCTAGGTAATAAAACACATTGGGAGTGTAAATGATTTAATGTCATCATTTTGAACAAAAATAACTTCATGAAAAACCTTGCTGGAGGTGACGTAATCTTTTTACAAGTATCGCAATCAGCTTCTAATCGTATTATTTTATTAAACTTATCTATATATCACTATTCACATTTTGGTACAAATTTTAAACTAATATATATTACATATTAGTTACAACTCACAATAATATTTTTTTTTTCAAATTCCCTGTTGCAAGTCAGAATTATAATTCTTCTCAAAAATGTCCTATTCCAAATCAAAATGATAATTATTTTCAAAAATCACCCGTTCAGAGACCAAAAATTATTGTAGTTCTTTAGAAAGATTCCTTGTTACCGATCTGAATTTATAATTGTTTTTCGAAAATTATCTGTTCTAAACAAAAGTCAGAAGTCTTTCCGAAAATGTACCGTTCCATGTTTAAATTGATACTTATTTGGAAATCAGAATTATAATTTTTCTCCAAAAATTACTGTTCCTGATCAGAATGATCAATCTTCTTAAAATCCCCCATTTACAGTTTTTCGAAAATTCTTTGTTCTAAGACAAAATCAAAATTCTTTTAGAAAATTTCTTGTTCATATTTAAAATTGCAATTCTTTCGGAAAACTCCTTATTTCAAATCTCAATGAAATTTTTTTAAACTCCCTGTTCTAAACTAAAATCGAAATTTTTTCAAAAATTCCACGTGCCAAGTTCAAATTGGTCCTTTTTTGAAAAATGTCCTGTTTCCACTCACAATTATAATTTTGTTTAAAAAATTCCCAATTCCAAATACCAATTATAATTTTTCTCGAAAGTTTTCTCTTGCAATTCAGAATTATAGTTATTTTGGAAAAGTTCCGGTACCATGTCAGAATTATAATTCATTTGGAAAATTCTTCGTTTCAGATTTGAATTAGAATTTTTGTTCCAAATTTTTTTGTTTCAAATAAGAATTATAATTATTTTAAAAAATCCCACCTTTCAAAGACAACATATTATTTTTATTATCATTTTTAAGTTGAGACCACAACAGCCACCTGATGCTCTCTGCATACGGCAAGGACCGCAGCCACGCTATTAGCAGATATGTTTGACTCACTGATACACGAATAGCTGTCTCATCATCCTTTCCGCGCAGGTGACCGAGGGGACTATCTGCGAGCCCTATCTTATGTCTGTGATAGCCGAGGTTTCCATGTAATATAAACATTACTGTTAGGACCTTGACTTCGTCCCTCCCGAGCTTGAGTATTTCGTTCACTCGGTTAGGGTTTAAGTTTAAACCTCTCCTCTGATGTTCTTCTGATGTTCTTCAGTCAGCCAAGTGTTGATTTCTTCAGTAACTAACCTACTGGAAATGCCTACAACTGGTTCGGTACCAGTGAACTTTTCTCTTGCTTCTAGTTTTGCTACCCTATTCAAAATCTCATTGCCTTTGATGCCGCTGTGTCCAATGATCTAAGGTAGAGTCACTCGGTTTTCCGTCGCTACAAGGATGGACAAACCCTTTTCCCGAGCTGCTCGTGGGAACAGCAATGATAACACAAAACATAGTTGTAGTAAGTGCGGTTCAAAGCAATCGAACGCGCAAAGCTTCCAATAATGGGTCGGACAACAATGCCGACTATCCTAGAGTTGGGGGAGCCAATCAAGACGGAGTGAATGCGATGGACCGGCAGAATCTCATTACTTTCAAGTGGACGGATAGACTCAGGGACGACCTGCTGGAGTGCTATGATACCAATATGTCCCTTGAACGAAAGGGTTACATAGCGCGACTGCATACACTGTGGTGCGAGAAACACCCAGAGCTCTCGCATTTTTCACATAAACGTCTGCGAAACCGTGCCGAGGAACTCCGGAAGAGGGGTTATATAAGCGGAGCACCTACTTAACCGCAGCCAGAACAAGCCGGGAACAGAGAAAGAGAGGCGACACATAGACTAACCGCGAGCAGGCATCCAATAGAAGAAGAGCGATGCTTCAGGACCCGAAAAAACATCAACATTCAGGTTTCTCTCAAGCCCAAAGATCTAACTGAACTGGATGACGAGCTTCGTGGAGATTTTTCCGTAGAATCCGACGTCTGGACTATCAATTCTAGTGTGTACAATGCAGCGAGGGCTTTGGCACATGCAAAACCGTAAAATGAAACCAACGATTGACCATAAGACCAAAAGACGAATGCACTAACTCAGCACAAAGATAGGCTAGGCAAGGCAGTACGTGTCCCGCATTTAGTGTGTGGTTGATTACATAACAGCTGGTAGCATATTGTTGACAGAATACGAGTACTATCTAGCGCTAGGAGAAGTCTAGAGCGGGGAGAGAGGTGGGTCAGAAGAAATTAACCGTTTTTGTCTAACCCATCTCGACTCTTCAAAGACCCTCCAGTTACTGTCGGCCACCCGCCCAAACCAGAGGAGGTCGAGGCATTTTGGAGCGAAGTCTACGAAGTCCCGCATCCACTGAAAGAAAATTCAAAGAATATAAATAGCTTCAAGGAGCTATGCAGTGCCCTCATAAC
>CAKNWT010292392.1:4094-19615 GCA_932066315.1 Andricus coriarius | reverse complement strand
ATGACCATTCCGACAGAGCAAGATGCTATTCCCAGTACCGTCTCCGATCCTATGTATTCACTAGCTGCGCCGGGGTTTGCCAACTGGTCCGCCTTTTCGTTGCCCTTGATCCCTGTGTCACCAGGGACCCATATGAGAGCCACATTGTTCCTTTCTGCAAGTTGGTGTAATGCCTCTTTGCATTCCGAAACCAGTACTGATGTTATGTCGAGTTTCCCGATTGCAGTAAGTTTCGCTTGGTCGTCCGAACAGATCATAATCAGGCTATAGCCAGGATTTCCGCCTGAAAGACAGTAGTATGTCACCCAAGTGGGGTCCCTATCCCGTTCCCTCTCTCGCTGTCATTCATTCCTGCTCCTGACCCTCCCTCGCCCCTAGAGCCATCTGTGTAGCAGATTTTACCTTGGAGGAGCGGGTTACCATTTGCTTTCCACAGGTCCCTGTTTGAGATGCAGAAACGGGAAGCTTTGGCAAAGTTGAAGCGTTTTGTTATTTTATCTTGCCTCATCTGTAGAATCGGCAGTGCGCTGATTTCACTCAGGAGCCTAGTGTATCTAGTCCCTCGAGCCCATCTATTTGCTCTTATTAGGCGGCCCATTGCGTGTGCCGCTCTATCATAAATCCTATCGCCGCTGTAGGCGTAGTCCTTATTGCTCCAGTTGAACCCCTAAATGCTAGCGTTTGTAATCTTCGCAGCCTGTCCTGCATTATTTTGAGTTCCGCCCGTGGCTACCACACCACGGCTGTATGTAGGAGCCTCGGTTTTAGGACAGAAAAGTAGAGCCATGCAAGCATTTGAGTCCCTAGACTTTGCTTTACCCAGTTCATCTTGCTATCTAGGATTACTCCCAGTTATCTAACTGAATCGGAAAACGTCAGCTCCCATTACACAATATACGAGCGTCAACTTTCGGGACATTATAATTTCTCGTGAAAATTATGAGGTTGGTCTTTCCAGATTTACCGAGAGGCCTGAGCTATCGAACCAGTGCTCTACAATGCTCTGCAACGACCTCTAAAGACCCATCAGCGTTTCCAGATGAGCCTCCCTGACTAGGCTTACAAATTCATCCGCACATCCCTGAGTATAGTACCCCTCTTCATTTAGCCTTCGAAGACTGCCGTCCACTACAATGCACCACAGGAGGGGCAACTGGACACCCCCCTGTGGGCAACCCCGTGGAGCTATTTCCTTCACTAGGCCTTCACCCCATCTGGTTTCGAGTCTTCTCCGGCGTAGCATGCTTCCTATCCAGGATACTCGCCGGTCCGGCACGGCACATCTCGAAGCTTCTCGACAGATGACTTCTGGAGGAGTATTGCTGAAAGCACACTCTATATTCAAGAAAGTGCTCACAGCATACCCCTTTTGTTGCAACTGCTGCGCCAATTTAGCCACAACAGCATGAAGCGCATTATCTACCGAGCAGGCAGCCTGAAAAGCATGCTGTCTTCTATGCAGCGCAGAGGTCAAGAGCTCCTCATCCCCAATGTATCTCTCGACTAGCTTCTCCAACGTCTTCAGAATAAAATATTTTAGGCCTTCCATGCCGATAGTACGTGTTTAAGGGCTATGTTTGCCCCAAATAATTTCGACAGAGAAGGGACGACTAAATCCATTACTTTTTGTAAAAGAACTGGATTAATGCCATCCGCCCGTGGTGATTTAAAGGGACAGAGGGACCCTACGACCCATTCCACCTTTTTGTAATCAGCGACCTTAGCGGCTTTCTTATATTTGCATTGTATTCACACTGAGCCGTCTTATAGATGTCCCGGTCTGAATGCAATTTAGTTCTATTTGCCGTATTGCACAATATTCTTTTCCTTTTACGGAGTCTCTCCAGGTGGTGCATTTGTTTATAAAAATTGTTTAAAAAATTAGCATTTTTTGGTCACTATGAAAAATATTATAGTGAGTAGTCTTTGGAAAAGCATTTTAAGTTGATTCAGCAAAAAAGAATCAAGCCAATAATTAGCTATTCTTAACTTATCGTCAGCGCAAAACATTATCTGTGATACTTTATACAAAACTATAGGCTAAAATTAGCTATCCATTGTGAAGTACGAAAAATTTACTTGTTTTAATTAATTTGTTTATTAAATCATTAAAAAATGTGCTTCTTAGTATAACCAACTGAAAATCTTTTTTAGTTAGTTATTACATTGATTTTGACCTTTCTTAATTAATTTGAAAGTCTTAGAAGAAATGGTATCACAGAAAAGTTTAGCAAAAAAAAGTTGTAGCTTTGTTGTTAAATACCACGTTTCTTTTTATTTGAAATAAAATATTCGCAGTTATTCGCATCCATTGCCGAATAATGTGCTGGAAAACCGTCATCTTGAAACCACATGTTGTGTCGCACTTCCAAGCTTAGGTTTTTAAGCAATATTGGAAGTTCATGTTCTAAAAACATGCGATATTTTTCACTGTTCAAATTTCCACCAATAAAATGCGGACCGATAAGTTGATCTCAAATTATGCCACACAAAAATTTCACGGACTATAGACGCTGATGCTCCATTTCACGCAACCAGTGTGTATTTTGTACACTCTAATAATGCATGTTGTGCCGATTAACGTTACGATGGTTTGTGAAAGACGACTCGTCTGTGAACAGTACTGGAATCACTTTTTGGGGTTTCCTTGTATCTGCTGAACCGCCCATTGACAAAATGTCACTCGGTTTTAAAAATCATTTCAATCTTTTGTTGTTGAGAAAGAATTTCGTTGTAAAAGTAATTAAGTCAAGTAAGGAGGGAATACAACTACACTCAAACAGAATGAAACGAACGTCACCGACAGGAATAACCCAACCGAAAGCAACTAATTTTAACCAACTGAAATGAACGCAACCAACCCACCCAAATCAAATAAATACGTGCGCCCATCCACGCTGCGAGCTTTTTTGTTTCTTGATCTTAATTCTCTTTAGACAATGTACCATCTCACTTGGCAATATTCATTTATTTCTAGTTAGCAACATTCGTTTATGTGTTAATCCGCTCTACGATTTTCATTTGTTCTCGTTCGCAGTTTAAGTTCCCTTGCTACCTCCTTGCGCAATCTTAAATTGTTTTCTGTTTGCGGTTCTCATACGTGCATCCGTCCACGCTGCTAGATTCATTTGTTTCTTAAACTTAATTCTCTTTCCACAATATGTAATCTCACTTGGCGATCTTCGTTTGTTTTTAGTTCGCCATAGTCGTTTATGCGTTACTCCGCTCTACGATTTTCATTTGTTCAATTTCGAATTTTAAGTTCACTTGCAACCTCCTCGTGGAATCTTTAATTGTATCATGTTTTCGATTCTCATACGTGCGCCCATCAACGCTGCTAGATTCATTTGTTTCTTGATCTTAATTGTCTTCAGACAATGTGCCATCTCACTTGGCGATATTCGTTTGTTTTTAGTTGGCAACAGTCCTTTATGCGTTACTCTGCTCTACGATTTTCAATCTCCAATTGTTTTCTGATTTCGATTCTCATACGTGCGCCTATCCATGCTGCTAGATTCATTTGTTTCTTGATCTTAATTCTCTTTACACAATGTGCCATCTCACTTGGCGATATTCGTTTGTTTTTAATTAGCAATAGTAATTTATGCGTTACTCCGCTCTACGATTTTCATTTGTTCTAGTTCGCAATTTACGTTCACTTGCCATCGCATTGTGTATCATGAAAACCATCTTTGAAGGTCCAAATTAGTTTAATGCAAGTTTTTGAGGACGAATGATGTCTGTGTCCTTCATCAAGGGTTCCGCGACGCAGTTAACCTTTGGGTAGGTGCCGCTAATCTCTGAGATGAAGTTTTAGTTTTCATTGTGCGCAGAAGAGTGCGTTTGGAGTACGAAGTGGGTGGGGCTAGTAGCTTCCTCTAGCTTTTTTATTAAATGGTTGTGAAATATAGTAGTCGGTATCTTGTTTAAATAAATGGTTTTGTAAGTTTTTCCACGTTTTGAAAAAAAATCAACCTTCTAATCTCACAGATGAGGCGCGCCCGATCGTGTGAGGATTAGTACCGCGCCTGCCCAAAGGTTAAAGATTTGAAAGAAAAAAATTTCAAAGTACTGATGCCTTCTTCAAAGGGAAATTAGGAAGCAACTGTCAACAGAAGTTTGTGAGAGGCACACATCGCAGTTGTGCGGAATGTTTCGAAGCTAGGATTAACAAGTGAATTTAAGTGCGAGGACAACATTTGGAGCACATATTGTAAAATTTCAATCGAAAACGAGCACGCCGATGGTGAGAGGCGAGGGGACTCACGGAAATAAAGCACCCTGATCGTAAAAGCCGAGGGGACTCACCGAATCGAAGCACCCCGATTTTGAGAGGCGAGGAGACTCCCCGAAATCAAGCATTCCCATGTTGAGATTCAGGCGAATCACCGAAATGAAGCACCCCCAATGGTGAGAGGCGAGGGGACTCACCGAAATAAAGCAGTCCGATGGTGAGAGGGGAGGGGACTCACCGAAAGTAATTACCCCGATGGTGAGAGGCGAGGGGACTCACCGAAATGAAGCTCTCTGATTGTGAGAGGCAAGGGGACACACCGTAATCAAGCACCCCGACGGTGAGTGGTGAGGGGACACACCGAAATCAAGCACATCGATGGTGAGTGGCGAGGGGATTCACCGAAATATAGCACATTATAGTATTTTATAAAGGAGAATCTGAATCTGTGATAGAAAATTGGGGTTCCCATTTGAAATTACAACTTCACCCCTACTCCTTCCTTTGGGGGGTAGGGGTTTATTTTTTCAAAGTTGCTTCTCCCACTCGAAAATGAAAAGTTTTTATTGTGGATATTATTTTCATAGGATGCGTATTTATTGAGATATTTCGATGTCTCAAGTAAAAAAAAACACTATATATATATATTCGGTTTGGATTCCTTTGGAATAGAACTGAAGGGCCTATGACAAAGCCACCCAACGCATCCTCGGGTTGCGGATAGAGGGTCCCTGAACCAAGGGTTTCTGGTGAATATGGTTGGTTACAATAATTAATAAGCAGTCGCAGATAATTGTCCAGGGATGATCCCGAAGGAACAACCACTAAGCGGAGGCATAACAGCCGTGCCGAAAGCTGAATGGCACCTGGGTGAAGTGTCTTAAACGGTGACTTTGGGATACCGGGCGACCTCTCAGAGCATGCAGCCTTATCCTTTCACGCGGGTCTCTACAAGGATGGACGAACCCATGGCCTAGCTGCTCGTGGGAACAACAATGACACCACCAAAACACCAAAAAGTTGTAGATGCGGTTCAACACGATCAAACGCGCAGAGCACCCGACAATGGGTCGGCAAACAATGCTGATCATCCTAGAGTTCGGGTTACTGAAAAACGACGAACCGGCAAAACGCCCACATTCGGTGGACGAATCAACTCAAGGATGACTTGCTAGCATTATCCCTGTTCATCGAGGATTTATGGCGCGTATGCACACTCTGTGGTGCCAGAAACTCCCAGAGCTTCAGCACGTTTCGATTCAATAGTTGCGAAATCAACGTGCCTACGTCTGGAAAAAACGGATATGCACGCGGAGTGCTTCGCAACCGCTGCTTGATCAAGCTGCAGCCAACGATGAGGAAGCGACATTAAGACCAACCGCGGAAAGCAGGCACATTCTGAGGAATGATCACGATTTCAGGAAAAGAAGGAACATTAGTGCGCAAGTTCCTCCTAAGCCCCAAGATCTGGCTGAAATGGATGCCTATCTTCGTGGAGAAATCTCGCAAGAGTCCGCCCTCTGAACCATCAAGTGCTCAGTTTATGGTACTGCGAGAGCCTTGGCTGATTCAAATCGAAGGCTCGAACATACGATGGATCAAAAGACCAAAATACGCTTTCATCCACTGAACAAGAAGATTGGATGGGCAAAACAGAATGCGTCCCGTGTTCAATGTGTGATTGACTACATAACATCTGGTAGGCCGTCCACGGAAAGGGTTCGAAAGTTCGCCAAAGAACTGGGGATCTTGAATCACACACTAAACAAGTCAAAGCTGCTGACAATGAAGCAGAAAATTGTTGACAAAATACGGTTGTTATCTGACGCAAAAAGGAGAATACAGAAGAGGGAGAGATGGATCAGGGAGCATCAAAAGTTTCTCGCTGACTCATTTCGCCTCTTCAATGATCACCCTTTTTGCTGTGAAAAATCCGCCCAAGCCTAAGGGGGTTGCGACTCTTTGGAGAGAGGTATACAAGATCCCGAAAACACTAAAATTGAAACAAGATATTGACAATATCATCCGCTTCAATAAATTTTGCGACAACCTCATAAAATCTGAGGAGGAATATCCATCAATCACTGCTAAAGAGGTGAAAAAAGCAGTTAGAGGCACGAAGAACTTTTCCGGTGCTGGACCAGATTGTATCAAGAACTTTTGGTGGAAGAAGTTTACTTCTACACACCAACATTTGGCCCGCATATTCACCTCATATTTATAGTCATATCTATAGTCCAAGCCAGAGAATCAGAGGCCGCTAAATTGTTTGTTATCACTGTATAATATCTTCACACCTGTCCTAAACAACAGGATTGTTCGGCGAATCGAGCATGCGTGGCGTGAGATATACGGACAACCTGGCTCGAAAAAAGGTGTAGCAGGCTGACGAGAGAACCTGCTGATTGACATGTGTGTCTGTAAAGATGCTGCAGCCCATCAACGCGTCCTGTCAATGGCCTGGATCGAATACCGGAAAGCTGTCGATTCAACCTCTCATAGGAAAACTGGATTTACTAACTCATCTGGAAATTATCGTGTGAAAACGAACAACTTCACCTTCCAGAGGGGCGTCTTTCAGGGCGTTACCATAAGTGGCGACACTAACCAGTGAGAGGATAGGGTCACCCATGTATTCTATATGGATGGCCTGAAGCTGTATACCTCTACTAAAGGCAAACTTCAAACTGCCATGAATATCGTCAAGAAGTACACAGGACGGATTAGGATGGACTATGGATTGGATAAATGTGCTAAAATTCATCTGAAGATAGGACAGATTCTTGGCGTTCCCACTGACCCTAAGCTTGTGGCTATAAGTGTTATTAGACATCTTAACACTGCAGAGACCTATACATACCTTAGCTTGCCTCAAAACCTCATTCACGACGTAAAATCGGTAAAGGAGTCCCTCCGAAGCAGATACAAGCATCCTCTTCGACAGATTTGGTCTACCAATCTGTCGGCGTTGAACAAGGTATCTGCGACTAACATGCTTGCTGTCCCGGTTGTACTCTACTCGTTTGGGGTGATTCAATGGATGAAGAACGAACTCAATGCCCTTGAAGTCAACACACGTAAGATCATGCCTATGCTTAAAGGCTTGCATATCAATTCGTCAGTACCGCGATTATAAATTTCACACTGTCAAGGTGGACGCGGACTTCTGAATCTCCAGTGTCTTCATAACCGAATTGTTCTATGTACAGCTTATATCGTTGCCAATGGCAGAGATACTCTCCTGCAAATGGTTAGGAACCACGAGATGATTGGTGAAGGAGCGTTTCTTTACAAAGCCGCGGAACAAGCCTCCAAGACCCTTGGCCTGATTTTTAACATCGGAAGAGGGGAAAGCGCATTACTTCATCTAGATGCTTTACTTCTAAAAGCCGAAATGATGAAAGCAGAGTTTGAAAAAGTTCATCAACAGCTATTCGACAAAAAAGTGCACAGAAACTTTCAGAAAAATGTAGAACAACAGTCTTTGCCGAAGGAGCAAACTTTTCCTTTTCTCAGATCATCAGGGCTTCATTCAAGTACAGAGGATTTTATTTTCGCGTGTCCGGATGGTGTGATTTCCACCTTAGCATACCGTGACCGCATTTTATGTCAAGAAGGTCTAAGCGGTAGGTGCAGAGAGTGTCATACACACGCTGAGTACCTAGAACACATGGTATCGGGGTGGCCCACCCACGCATGAACGTCATATATCTACCAACACAATGCGGCAGTAAGGGTGCTTTATTACCATCTTTGTCGCTCTCAAGGTGCTAGTCGCGACCTTGCCCTGCCGAACGCTCCAAGGGAGATAGAGTCAATTGTCCAAAACGGAGAGTGCCAAATTTTCTGCAACTACGAATTTCGGACAGCAGTCTCCGTTGCACATTCGAGGCTTGACATTTTTTCCCAACACTTTGAGAAACGAGCTATATTCGTGATCGAATGCTGGGCTCCGTCTGAATACGACATCACTGTACAAGTTAATGTCCTTGTGATAGGTGCTCTCGGAGGTGCGAAACCATCACTGGTTCGTAACCTTAAGGCCATAACCGCGTGTGTCGTGTGCTCAAAACACACAAGGGTTTCGGCGGCCTGTCGTTGCCATTTCATCGTGTCCTGTGACAACCCATCTCACGGTTGTGAGACGTGACCATAAGTGTGATTTATCGCGGTTCTACTGGTAGCCGGTTTTATTTTTATATGGCAGTTGCTCCCAGTGGGACCGGGCTCGAAGTTTTATAAAATTCACATCGGATCCTGCTGGATATAGAGGATCATAGGATGGATGCGTAGGACTGTAAAAGGTGTATTGGTGTGGAGGAGTTGAAATATTTGGAGGGACATTTGTAGCCCCATTTATTTTCTCCGTTCTTCGTTGTTTTTGAGTCCCGTCAATTTATCTCGAGTAGGAACCATGTGATCTTCTCCACTGTGTGTTGTTTTCGTTATATCGTGATAAATGATCGGAGGAGACCGAGGTTGCCTTCACTTTGTCGGCGCATCGCTGTCTCTCCTCAACATGTAACGCTTTTTCGTAGGTCTCATGCAGATCTTTGGGGTTGCGGGTATCTACAAAAGTGGTCATCTCGGCGAGTAACCCTTGAATTTAAGGGTCCAAGGCGCAATCGGTTACCGGTTTCATCATCATTGTCGTATTATCTGTCGGTTTCGTGTATTTCTTATACAAAGAACGCTTCGCTCCAATGTTTGAAATTACACAATTTTAAGCTTTTCCATTCGAAATTATTTATATTTACATCTGAAATTAGTAAATTTAAAACTGAATATCGAGGCTTTAATAAGAAATTTTGATAGACCTAATAGCGAAATTTTCATGAAATTTTTAATATTTGAATTGGAAACTATGTTTTAGAATTGCTCATTAAAAGCTATGATTTCAAATTGAAATCGCGTAACATCATTATTCATTATTACTGTATTATATTTTATTATTTCATGCTATATTTCTCTCAGCCACGAAAACGCAGTACTTGCAGATTTTTGTGCGTATTGAAACTAGACCAGGTGAACGCCACCTGGCATAAAAAATAGTTAGAGTGTTGCATTTCACCGGCGCAAAAAAAAATGTTTGCTGAAAATGCCTTATGTTTAGGGCGGTGTAATTTCCGTTAGATTATGTGATAATAATATTATATCAAAAAATGCATGGTTGTAGACGTATTATGGATCTTGCGAAACCTCGAAACGTTTAAAGCATTGTAGTTGTCAATCGCCAACAGCATTTTTATCATCCAATTTATGATAAAAAAGCCCGAGGTTTTGTCTGTCCTACGGTTTACTGGAACGACAAGAATAAATGAGTAGAGTTAACCCTACATCTTTTCACTCTTCGAAATATTGACAAAAAACTGTTTTCTCCACTGATCGGAATATTATGCCTTCTGTCACCTGAACTCGAAATGAGTCAAGGGTACTGACTATCTGAAACTGACTAAACCAATATATCGGATGATCTGAAATCTGACCATCGCGAATCGCTGTACATCTTTATGTTTCAAAACCCCTTCAATCTTAAAAAAAAAACAGGTTTTACAATGGTGTCTGCATGTCCTCGTCATTATCGTTGTCATTGTCGTTGTCGTGTTCGTTGTTATCCTGAAGCCTCTCTAGCTCCAAGGGACCTGGACAGGCTGAGGGAGGACATCTATAAAGAGACTGACGCATTATCCGGCGAGGGGAATGACCCTAGATTGGACGACACCTTCATTAGGTTGGGGGTCACCATACTACAGGCTGCCGACATATGATGAGCGATTGGCTGGTGGAGAGAAAACCCCTGTTTAGGCTTTATGAGGAACTAAACGTGGAGATCCAGGGGACTGGGTGACTCCAAAGGTTCCACAGAGCGACCGTACAGATTCCTGGTACCCCAGAGGATCCAATGCTCGTTCTAAGGCGCGTGAGTTTCCAGAACCCTACTCTACGAACAGATTTTGGAGAGTATACTCCAAAAGACGGGGAACCTGACCGAATGGGACGGCCCGGATTCTGGCTGTAAGTTTTCTCAAAACAGCAATTAGGGCCCTCGCTGTTCTAGAATACCAACCTTATATAGGAGGGGTTCAAAAGCATCTAGAGACACCCTGAATTAGTCTTTCAATGTATAAGACGGGAATCTCAATAATGTAGATAAAATTCCAGCACAGTAAAGGCACGTCAGGGGGGAAATTTGGCAGGAAAGGGGTCAAAAATCTGTGATCGCGTCAAATTACAATTAAAAATACGAAGTTTCTCGTCGTCCCGAAATTCGGGCGAATAGTCCATCCCCTTTTCCAACTCTCCTAATTTTTCGGGACGACTAGACGCAGCCTTAAAAATAATGAAACTTGGTACACCGATGGATTGGGTATCGCTGATCATGAATCTGCTGCCGCAATTTTGAAATTGAAAATAGCCGCCATTGGTTTTACACTTTAAATTTACACGTGATGCCTTTATTACTCCATCTGACGAAATTGCATTTGCAGCTTCATATCGTACAAAGAAAAAGAAATTCTTAATCTTTGCAGTTATTATGGCAAATAGCTAACAACGGCATCTGAAAGACTCGACTTCTAATAAATACGAATTCTAATTAATCAATCCCACTGTTTTTGTACAAGCGAATCCTAACAAAATCTGAAAATTTCTATGTATACCATGTAGGTAAGTGAATTATGTGAATGGATAACGACCGATATAAATAAAAGGAAACCACAAATATGTAGATGTAATAATAAATAGGATAGAAAATTCGTTTTATTATAATACCAGTGAACTAACTCAGATTCCTTCATACTTGAATACACATTTGATCAAATGTTACACAAAGTTTTGGATTGATGTTCACTGAATCTGTAAAAGGTTTGAGAATAAACATAAAGATCTTATGCTTAAAAAATTATATTGTACATTCAAAAATCCGACTAAACTCAAATCTTGTATGTGATTTAGCAATACAAAATTTGACGTCCGCTAAAAAACCCATTGGGTTTTTTAACCAACATCAAAATATATTTAACTTAATTATTATCTTGGCCATTCGTCATAACAAACACAGTAGGTGTTTAAATATTTGTCGCTCCTTAACGACACCACTAGTGGCGTAAATATATACTATAATATAGTACGGAGTATCGACTCAGCGAGCAGAAACGGTTCGCTCACAAGTTGAGTTCTGGCCCTGACATCGAGTAGTGATGGTCTCGCTCCTCGTCCGCCGAAGAGTAAAGTGGAACTACGTAGCAGCTCCCAGGAGCGTGTTCTTTCCCGGAAACGCGTAGTGGTGATCTCGTCCGCCGAAGAGTGAAGTGAAACTCCGCAGCAACCTTAAGGAACGTTTTCTTGCGTATAGTTTCGCGAGTTTAATAAAAGTGAAGACAAAAATCTCTTTTATTAGTCCAGTCCTCCGTTAATCGAGTCCTTTCCGGGTTCGCTTCATCCGAGAGGGTCCCGGGTGAATTAAAACCAATTCTCGCTTTAAACCTCTTCCGGGTTCGCCTCGTTCAAGAGGATCCCGGGTTTAACCCCGAATTAAACTCCTCCGGGTTCGCCTCACTCGAGAGGGTCTCGGGTCATTTAAAAACAATTCGCGAATTAAACCTCTTCCGGGCTCGCCTTATTCGATAGGGTCCCGGGTCAAAATAACACGAGAATTAAAACTCCTCCTCCGGGTCTCACCTTCGCGAACACCAAGGAAGTGTTCGATCAAAGGAGCGACCGATGGATACTGATAACGAAGAGAGGTCGTGTCTTGTCCCTCAGCTTCTTTCAATTAAACAGTAGGCCCTGCAGCGCGTTTACGGCCCGCAACGATTATCCACGTCCTCCAGAAGGATATCGGAGCAGAGTCCTGACCCGAACCTGTTTAGCTTTTTATGAATCATATTTGAGCTTACAGAGATTCATGTATTTAATAATTAAGTATTAATCGTTTTAACGTTTTTTAATAAAGAAAACGTTTTTCCTTCACATTTGTGTCGCAAGTCATTATCTTTAACCTCGCCACAAGTGAGGCTAGTGGGGGAAATATTTTTGACTATAATAAGGCAGAGAAGTTTTGTTCGGTGTCAAATTATTTAGCATCGTCTCGTGGACGCCCACGTGTAATATATGAAGATTTTAATGAAAGAACACAGTAAAAAAGTCCTCAAATTCTGCGCCACATCTATACACAAGAAATATTATTAAATCAACATCACCAGTAGAATATCAGTCTGAAATCGATATTAGTGCTCAAGTAGCATATGATGAAGATATTATTAACAAAACATTGGCTATACATATGGATGTTGGTTTAACTAAATCTCAATATGAAACCCTCCGAGCCCCTGAAAAGTTTTTATCCAGAAATAAACAACTGCCTCCTTATAAAAGTCTTTCATCTGCGCAGCAAGCAGGTTGACCTAATAATATTAGTTAGTTAGTTTTAAAACGGGCGAAGCACCCATGGAGAGCTCCCCTGGTGCTCAAGATATAAAGCCTATTGTGCCACATCCTTTCTTATTCCCTCTCAGCAGTTGACCCGAGATCTCTTGACGAAGCCTAGTATGTCGACTACTGATCGCGTTGTAATTCCCTCTGGTCCCATAAAATAGGCCCGAGGGTCTGTTGCCTGAGCCTAGCTAATGCCGGGAACTGGTCTAATACATTCAAGGATGTTTCGTCATCCCTACTGCATCTCCTGCACTCTGTCGTGCAGTTATACGCCATTTTGTGCATATGATAGTTTAAATGATTATACCCAGTAAGGATTTGTACAACTGTCCTTATATCTTTCTTGGGTAAACCCAGGATTTCCCTGGCTCTGTCCACCCTGTGGGTATAACCCCGGAATGGATTTCGCCTGACGGCAACCCTGGACTTGTTCCCAGTATTCCCGGTGTTTCGTTCGGATCCAGCTTTTAATGGCCTTACCCATACAGCAAGGCCACGTTGTTTCTTTCTGAAGGTTGGTTTAATGCCTTTTTGCATTTCCAAACTAGTCCTGATATTATGTCTGGTTTCCCTATTGCAGTTAGTGTCGCTTAGCTGTCCGAACAGATCGTAATCTATCTGTCAGCAGCGTTTCCTTTTATTAGTGTTTCAGCACAGCGAAGGACGACCAGAACCTCGGCCTAATAGACGGTAGCATGTCGACTAAGTGGGATCCCTATCCCTTTCCCTCTCTTGCTGTCATAAATTCCTGCTTCTGATTCTCTCTCATCCCTGGAGCCATCTGCATACCAGATTTACCCTTGGAGGAGCGGGTAACCATTTGCTTTCCATAGATCCCTACTTGGAATGCAGACGCGGAAAGCTTTGGCAAAGTTGGAGCGTTTTGTTATTTTAGCTTGTCTCATCTGCACAATCGGCAATGGGCTGATATCATTCGGGAGCCTAGTGGGTCCATTCTCCCGAGTCCATCTATTTGCTCTTGCCAGGTGGACTATCGCGTGTGCAGCTCTAGCTGTTATCGCAACATGTAGGGCTTCCTCACAGAGCATGAATCCTATCGCCGCTGTGGGCGTAGTCCTCATTGCTCTAGGCAAACCCCTGAATGCTAGCGTTTGTAATATTTGCAGCCTGTTCTGCATTGCTATAAGTTCCGCCTGTGGCCACCATACCACGGCCGCATGTAGGAGCCTAGGTTTTAGGATAGCAGAGTAGAGCCATGTAAGCATTTTAGGCACTAGACCCCACGTCAACCCAAAGGCTCTCCTGCAGATCCAAAAATTCATGACAAACTTCCTGCATTGGGTTTTCAGGTGCTTTGCCCAGTTCAGCTTGTTATCTAGGATCACTCCAAGACACCTACCCAGATCTGAAAACGTCAGCTCGCCACCGCAAAAGACAGAAGCGTCAACTTTTGGAACCTTATCATGTCTCGCGAAAATTACCCAGCAGCATTTCCAGATAAGCCCCTCTGATTAGGATTACAAAGTCATCCGCATATCCCTGAGTATAGTAACCCCTCTTCATTTAGCCTTCAAAAGAGGCCCTCTGCCACAATGCACCACGTTTTTATATCAGTTTTAAAGTGTTTAACTACTTAAAAATATGTCGTGAAAGTGTCGGTGACTTGTTTCATAAAAAATTGTATCTTTGTTTAAATTCACCTAATTCTCTCTTGTTTTTGCACTTTAGTTTATACGTAACTGTAACGGTTTGTCTTTCATGAAGAACTATGGGTGTGTGTGAGGAGCGTAAAATAGTTATTCCCAAAGGGGGATCAGAATTTTTCACTGGTGTTAAGTGTGGCAATCTAGTGCATTTGGCCCGTGCTAATTTCGGAATTTCTAAGAACATTTTTGAAAAACTTAAAAAGGGTCAAATAGACTATGTGTGCAAGTTATGTTCTCCATTATCCACTATTGCCACCCCTGCGGCAGTGTTTGGCAATACAAGTTCGAACCCTGGGACCAGTACTCTTCAGAATTCATGGTCTCCCCATGAAGCCTAACGAAGACCTCATGACCTCCATGGAATCTGTCGCCAGGGCTGTAGATGTACATTTTCGTAAGAATGACGTTGTCAAGCTGTAACGTATCATAAAAGCACCTTCGTTGAGTAATTTCCCCCCCCCCCCCTCCCGATCATTGTTGCCAAATTTGGCAGACAAGATCTACGGGACGAATTTATTGCAAGACCTAAGGTTAAGAGAGACTTCTCTACTTTGAATTTGGGATGGACTGGCAACGAAAAGTATTTTATTTACCTTTGTGAGGCTGAGGGTCTTCGTAGAGAGAAAAAAATCAAATACTTGTGGATTACAGGCGGAAAAATTTTCTGCCGTAAGGAGGATAGTTCGCCTAGAATACATCTGTCGAATATCCAATCTGTTCAAGGACTATAATAGCAACTACTCTTTAAGTCCATTATGTGTTTGATAACACAGGCCATGTATTTTTTCCCGCTGAAACCGAATCCGCAACCCACATTCCAGACAGAAAACAGGAGTGAGGTTCTCGATTTGAATCTATGTTCGAGTATAGTGAGGAGCAGGGTAGTGGACTGGAGAGTCCGATGAGGATTCTCTGTCTAGAAAGAACAGTGATTTTCAAGATCAAAAACCCCAGAAATGCACTTTGGGACTCATATAAAGAAAAACTCAAAGGGAGGGTTGCGAAATTTCCCACAAGCTATGGTACCATGGATGAGTTAGAGCATGCCGCGGATTATCTGCGAAGGGCTCTGACTACATCATAAGAGAACAAGTGCCCTGCAAGCACAGTTAAGCCTAGGAAGAGAGCAAATAGCACTAAATTTTCTTCAGACTGGGACATTTAGAAGACGGCCCAGTGTGAAT
>CAKNWT010292387.1:2039-17029 GCA_932066315.1 Andricus coriarius | reverse complement strand
TCCTGAGGATCAATTGATAAAATGGTCAAAGGATTTAAAACATTTAAACGTATTTTTTCCAATTCCTTGGCATTAATGCCATTTTCAATTTTCAAGAGTTTAAAAAAATGTCAAGGGATTTCAAAAACTTCTAAAGGATTTAAAATATTTTAGGTTAGTTTAAAAGATTCTAAGTAATTTTTAATTTATTTCAGTAGTTTAATGTGATTTCGAAGGATTTGAAATATTTTAAGGAATTTTAAAAGATTTCAAGGAATTATTAATTGATTTCATTAATTTGAATGGATTGAAAATAGTGTGAAATATTTTTGGATAATGCATTTTCTAAAATTTCGGAAGATATGGAACGATTTTACAGGACCTATAAGGTTTTAAAATATTTTATAAGATTTGAATGACTTTAAGGAATTTTAAAATTCTCAAGGTATTTTTATACATTTTCAAGGATTTCAGGAAATATTAAAACATTTCACGGGGTTTTATAATATTTTAGTGCATTTCAAAGAATTTATTCACGTGAAGTGAAGTATTTCATAGGATTTCAAAGGATTTGAAATATTTTAGGCAATCCTAAAAGATTCCAAGGAATTTTTAATTGATTTAAATAATTCGAAGGGATTTCAAAAGGTTTACAATATTTTAGGGTAAATAATTTTCTAGAATTTCGGAAGATATGCAACGACTTTACAGGACCTGTAGGGTTTTAAGATATTTTAAAAATTTCATGGGATTTTATCAGTATTTCGAAGAGGTTCAAAGATTTTAAGAGTTTTTACATTAGATTTTGGAATTCACCCTGAATTCTTATTAATTTATCCGGAATTCTTTTTAAAAATTTAATTCACTTGAATTCTACTAAATTCACTTCATTCAGTGCATTCTTTTACTTTTTAAAAAGTTTTTTTTTATTTGGTCCTGAGAATCAATTGATAAAATGATCAAAGGATTAAAAGCATTTTGAGGAATTTTGGTTACATTCTTTGGAATTTTTGTTAAATTCCTTGGAATTTTTGTTAAATTCCTTAGAATTTTCAAGAGCTTTAAAAAATGTCAAGGGATTACAATATATTTTAAAGGGTTTTATATATTTTAGGCTCTTTTAAAAGATTTCAAAGAATTTTTTAATTGATTTCAGTAATTTAATGGGATTTCATAGGATTTGAAATATTCTAGGGTATTTGAAAAGATTTCCAGTCATTTTCAAGAGCTTTAAAAAGTTTCAAGGGATTTCATAAGATATCAAAGGATTTGAAATATTTTAGGAAATTCTAAACGATTCGCAGATTTTTTTATTTATTTCAATAGTTTGAAGGGATTGCTAAGACTTTGAAATATTTTAGGGTATTTTAAAAGATTCCAAGGCATTTCCAAGAAATTAAAACAAATTCAAGGGATTTCCAAGGGTTTTAATAATTTTAAAGGATTTTGAATGATTTTGATATTTTAATGGATTTCCAAGTATTCATTTACAAGAAGTGAGGGATTTCGTAGGATTTCAAAGGTTTGAAGAGATTTTCAAATATTTTTTTCAATTCATTTGGAATTCGCGCTGAATTCTTATTAATTTATCCTGACTTCTTTTAATTTCTGTCGAATTCAACTAAATTCACTAAATTCTACTCAATTCAATTAATTGTTTCATATTTTTGAATTGTTCTCAATTCACTTGATTGTTTTTTTTTAATTCAGCTTGATTTTTTCATGTATTTCATCTAAATCTTCTCATTTCCTTTAAATTTCACTAAATTCACTCAAAGTTTATTGTAATTGATCGAATTTTTGCGATTTTTAAAATTGTTCCAATTCATTTTAATCCTTTTGAATTTAACTTGAATTCTTTTGTAGTCATTAGTCACTTCTTGTATTAGAAATTAGTAGGGTTTCAAAAATTTAAAAAGATTTTTTTTTTAATTCACCGTGAATTCTTGTCAATTTTTTGAAATTCTTTTGGATTTTTTAAATTTACTTGAATTATTTAAATTTACTTGAATTCTTCTAAATTCACTTAATTCTATTTCATTCAATAAATTTTTTGGAATTTTTAATTTTTTTAACTCATCTTGAATTTTTATGAATTTCAACGAATTCTTCTCGATTATCTTGAATTTCTCTAATTAGTAACTTAAGTCACCTTCAGAAAACCCCAAGTTATATGTCCAACCCCATGATAATATTTAAAAAAAAACGAAAACCACCCCTACTACTTTTATCTGGACAAATCGCAAGTGCCTCCCGGAAAAACACTAAAAAATTTGAATTAATTACACAAGTCACCCTTAGAAAACTCCAAATTATATTCGCAATCCTATATTCATATTCAACAACCCCCGAAAATCACCCCTATCACATTTACCGGGACAAATCCCTGGTGCCTTCCGGCAAAACACTTAAAGTATTAAAAATGTGAAGTAATCACCTAAGTCACCTTCAGAAAAACCCTAAGTTATATTCCCAATCCCATAATAATATTCAGAAACCCCTGAAAACCACCCCTATCACTTTTACTTAAACAAATCTCAAAGTGGCTCTACGTAAAAAAGCAAAAAAAAAATTTTATTCGGAATAATCACACAAGTCACTTTCAGAACACTCAAAGTTATATTTCCGGTCCCATAGTAAATTTCGAGAACCCCCAAAAATCCACCTGTTACGCTTTTACCTAAAGAAAACAAAAGTGTCTCTCGACAAGAAACTCAAAAATTTCAAAAATGTTCAATAATCATACAAATCACCTTCAGAAACCCCTAAGTTATGTGTCCAACCCCATGATGATATTTTTTAAAAAACCGAAAACCATCCCTACCACATTTACCTGAACAAATCGCAAGTGCCTCCCGGCACTTGCGGGGTCCTAAGCGAAATTTTAATTTTTGCTTTACTTACATGCAAAAATTTACCGTGATGGGCACCCGGTTACAAGGGTTAAAAATACCAAAATAGTCAAAAATTTTATTCTCAAATGAGTGATGCTAATGATTCATTACCCTATTTTTTTACAAAATTAAGGTTTTCTATTTGAAGAAACTTCTCCACGTGTGGCTTTTAACTTTTTCCATATTTAAAACGTATAAATATGCTTTAAAATATAAAAAATAGTAAAAGTTGTATTCCTAAATAAGTGATGCTAATAATTAATTACACTATTTTTTCAATAATTAATTTGCTTCTCTTTGAATGGTGTCCATTTTTTCCTGAAAATATATTTTTTTCAAAATTTTGTACCTGGATAAAGTTCATAACATTTTCATACGAAATTTGATAGCATACGATTTTTATTGTCAAATTAAGAACACTATGATTTTTATCGATAATACGAAACCGTTCACTTTGAGACGAAGAATAAATTTGAAGGCTTACAAATTTAAAGAAAATAGAATTTTAATAACTGTCTAGTTCTGACGGACCAAAGCCGAAAATTTTAGTAAAATTATAGATAAAGTTTTAATCAAGGCTGTGTCTAGTCGTCCCAAAAAAATATTTTTCATAAGCCAAGCTTATCAAAAAGATTGGACTAGTCCCCAATTTCGGGACGTCGAGACACTTCGTTTAATTAAATAGATAACTAAAAGCAATGAAATATAAACTATTTACAACTTTGAAGTGGTTAAAAACTTTGTAATTTCGAACTTTCTTAAATTTGGAGTGCTAAAGTCGAGGGTAAAGTTTTGAGTAATTTTAAGTTGTAAGCATTGATATTACTAAACTTTGCAACATAGTAAACTGAAATTAGAATCTTGCGCTTCTTGGCAAGTTTTACAACCCTTTTCCGTTTAAATTATTGTTGAATTGATTATATTTCAAATATAAATTAAATTAATTTTTAAAAAATCCAAAATTTAAATCTAAGAAGTTTTATTGCTTGATTAATTTGCCATTTTAAAGTTTTAAATTTATATTCTCTTTCTTAAAGTTTTATTAATGTTGTTGATTTTTTTATAATTTCATTTTGCAGTGATCTGGATTCAAAATAAACTCTTTATAAACTCCTTATTCGGTCTGAAATTAATTAAATTTTGTTATATTCATCTTTTTCAACAGTTTTGTTAAATATTTGTTATTCTGTGAAGCGATTGAAAATCTGGAGCTCAATTGTTCCCATCGTTCCCTCGAGGCACAAAATTTATAACCATGCATTGAACGTATTTATGAGCTTGATTATTGTAATAATTTCACATATATTCGTCCCTGTTCTGATTGCTTATCAATTTTTAATAATGTTAATATAGTTTCATAAATTATATTAATGTAATTCAACACTGAATAATGTACCTTAATTAAATTGTATATTTCTCTTAAAATATTTAATAATTTATCATCCTTTTAATAAGAATAAAGGATTATTGGAAAGGTTCTTTGAAGTATTTTCATCCTCTTGATGTTGAAATTCTCTTTTCTCTGTTTTCTTAAGAATACGTTAGAATTTCCGCAAGCGTCCAGCTGAGAAAATTCTTCCAGACTTGAAAAATCGCATGTCCTCTTTAAAAAAGGAAAATGTCGAGTCGTAGAAGAATTTCTATAAAGCTATCTGTCTTGTCCGGAAATTCTATGGTTTTCTTCCACTTTTTCTATTTTTCCTCAATACTTTAACGTCGCTAAAAGCACCAGACTTATAGCTTCCGGTGAGCTGAACGAGGCAGAGGAATTAGATTATGCGATAGCGAAGATTCAAAAACTTACTTACAAGACCCTAATTTTAAAAAATGACACAATTATTATAAAAATGACTATTAAAATGATTTTTTTAATCAGAATTAATTTTTGAATTATATTTCTTAAGACAATGGAATGGTGATGTGTAAAAAATAACATCTACAAATTTTGTTCAGTTTTCAAAATGAAGAGTCCGTGGATCCTTAACTGGATTCTGAAAGTCTTTTATAAAAAAAACTTAACTTGGAACTATGAAGAAGTGTTGTGAGACTTTTTGTTACATTTCTTGTGTTTTTATTCCGGATCCAATGAAGTTATGGACTTCAAAATACGAATTCAAGATGTGTGGATGAAACCACCTATTTACAAGGTAAGAATACAATTTGAAAAATGCAATTTTTATTTGAAGTAGACTTTAACATCATAATTAAAAATCTCTAGTCTGTTCAGTTTCCTTATAAAAAATTAATTCAAGAATGGTTTCTATAGATTGTTTAATTTTCAGATTTTCACATTTTTAACACTTCAATTTCAAAAAGGTGCATTCTGTAAGATTCCAATTTAAAATTGGTTTCATGAAAAGTATCAAGAGCAATTTCAAATAGAACAATTGTAAAGACCCAAGCTTGTAATTTCTAGTCTTACAATTCTAAAAACTAATTAAAAAATGTACTACTTTAAGAATTTACAATCCTAAATTGTTCAATTTTCGAATATTTCAGTTTCAAATATCTCAAAAAAGGCTATTATTTTACTTTATTTTAAACGTCCTTTGACATCTGATTCTTCATTTTTTTAAAGTTTGTTTTAAAAATGATTCAATTTTGAATTTTCGCAAATAAAAAATGTGTAATATAGGAATATAAATAAAATAATTTTTGATTAGAATTGAACTACTTGTGTAGATAATATTCTACTTCAGATAAAATTAACTTAAAAATTAAATCAAAAATTTATTTAAATTACTCCAAAAAAGCGTTCAAATTTACATAATCTTCTGTTGTGCGCATTTAATAATGGAGAGTCTTCAATTAAAAATATTCAAAATTAAAGAATTTGAAAATGCAAATCGTTAAAATTTAAGAATTTTAAATTGTAAGTCTTCAAAATTGAACTATTCCAACAAAATTTTCTAAATTACATACTGTTGAAATACAAATCTGGTCAATTGAATAACTTCAAATTCTATATTTTCATAATTTAATAATTTTTAATTTTAACCCTTATAAGTATGAAAAATTTTGAATTCAACATTATACCAGTTTTACGATGAAAAATTCGGTAATTTTTGATGATCTGCATTTGAAATGTCATCAATTTGAAAGATTTAGAATTGAAAATTCTTGACTTCTGAACTTCAAAAGCATCAAAAACATCACAATTAAAAATTTTTTATTTACACATCTTTGAAATGAAGGAATTTGAAACGGCGAATCGTTAAAATTGCAGAATTTTCAATTGTGAATCTTCAAAATTGTAGAAACGTAAATTATTAATCTTTAACGCTAAAGAGTTTTTAATGTTGAAAAATGACAAAGAAAAATTATGCAAGTTTTAAGTTTCACAATTCGATATTCTGTCATTTTGATGATTAGCATTTAAAATTTCTTCAATTTGGAATATTTAAAATTGAAAACTTGTCTTTTCATTTCTAAAATCATTCAAATTTAAGAATTCTTATTTATACATCTCTAAAATTCATGATTTTTCAATAATAGCTCTTCAAAATGGTAGAACTTTAAATTGTAAATCTTCAAAATTATAGAACTTTTAATTCTGAATCTTTAACACCAACGAGAATTGAAAATTTTAAATTGAAGAATTATGCATGTTTTAAGTTTTACCATAAAAAATCTGCAATTTTTATAATTAATATTCGAAATTTCTTCAATTTGGAAAATTTAAAATTTAAAACTTGACTTATAATTTCGAAAATCATCCAAATTTAAGAATTCTTATTTATACATCTTTAAAATTCATGAGTTTTCAATTATAGCTCTTCAAAATTGTAGAACTTTGAACTGTAAATCTTTAAAATTGTAGAACTTTAAATTCTGATTCTCTAACACTAACGAGAATTTAAAAATTTTAATTTAAGAATTATGCATGTTTTAAGTTTGACTATAAAAAATTCTGCAATTTTTATAATTAATATTCGAAATATCTTCAATTTGGAAGATTTAAAATTGAAAACTTTAATGTTGATTTTTAAAATGATCCAAATTCAATCATTTTTATTTATATATTTTTAAAATTCGTAAGTTTTCAATTATATCTTATCAATTGTAGAAGTTCGAATTTTAAATCTTTATTATTGGAAATTTTAAATGTATATAATAAATTTTCTACATGTTTAAAATTCAAGAATTTTCAATTGAAACGTTTCAAAAATGTTGAACTTTGAATTGTAAATTGCGAAAATCGAAGAGCTTTTAATTTTCTAATGTACAATTTTAAATTATGTAAGTTTTGAAATGAAAAATTCTATAATTGTTATGCTATTCGAAATTTCTTCAATTTAAAAGATTTACCAACTGAAAACTTTGCTTTTCCTTTCCAAAAATCGTCAAAATTTAAGAATTTTTATTTATGCATCTTTGTTGTCAACGAGTTTTTAATTGTAAATCTTCCAAATTTAAGAATTTCAAATTGCAGGTAGTAAAAATTGAAGGATTTTCAATTTAAGATCTTTAAAATTGACCTACTTCAAAACAAAATGTTCCATATTATATCTTTGAAATTTAAATCTTAAAAATTGAATAATTTGTTATTCTATATTTTCAAAATCCAAGGATTTTTAATTAATTGTAACTTCTCAAAATTGCAGAACTTGAAATTTTAAATCTTGGAAATTGAAGAGTTTTTGATTTTGTCAAACTTTAACATTAAAAAGTACGCAAATTTAAGTTTTTACAATTTGAACTCTATAGTTTTGATCTTTTACATTCGAAATTTCTTCAATCTGGTAGATTTAGAATTGAAAACCTGAATTTTGATTTTCAAAATCATCCAAATTTAATCATGCATCTGTAAAGTTGAAGATTTTTCAATGCTGACTTTTCAAAGTCGTAGAACTTTGAAATTTGAATCTTTAAAATTGAAGAATTTTTTATTTTTTAAATTTACAATTACAAATTATGCACGTTTTAAGGTTTACAATCATCCCGTGCAGAAATTTTGCTGTGGCGCCGATCGGGTCCCGATCTGGAAAAAGGTGGCCCCGATAGGGTAATCTGCCTAGCGCCAGACCGGAAATGAAACGCCCTACCCGATCGGGCCCACATCTGGGCCTCGAAAATGTGGGCCCGGTCCGGCCCAGATGTGGCCCCTTTAATTTTTCATTTCTACAAATAGTACAATTTCTACAAATAGTCGACCAATCAAAAACTTTCGAGATAGGCGCGGTAAATTCAAATTAAAAATTTAGTTTGAGATAATAAATTATTTTAAGTCCTTCTTTCTTTTCTAACAATTTTTCGTTTTTATTCATTTATTTTTTCGAAATTTATGTACAATATAAATTATTTTAAAGTTAGAGTCTTTATTCTTATTATCTTTAACTGCAAAATATTCAACTTATTACTCCATAATCATCTCTTGCAACTAATTTCAATCGATTTTCATAAGCCCAAATTATTACAAAAATACTTTTAATATTATTTAGCAATTATTTATTTTAAATTTGTAGTTTAGGACCTCGCATCACCTGGCATTTTTCAAGCATTTTTATTTATTATTTTCAAACGAAGTCGTCTAAAATTTTAAAACTTTTCTAAATTCTGCCCTAATATTTAGAAAAAATTAATTATTCACAGAATATGTGAAAAATGATAGGGACTTAGAATGGTCAACTTTTTGGCAATCATCCATTTACATTAAAAATAAAATAAACATATTACACTGTTAATAAGATTATTTATATTTAAACATTAATGAAAAAAAAATGAAACACTAATTTTGTATTTCGTCTGGCAGTTAGGTTTCATGATTTTTATGTTGAATCTAGTGAATTAAAACTTACCTTCATCTTCATTGCAGATACAGGAAATTTCACCAACAATTCTGTGCTTTCGAACTCGCAATTTACTTTTTGCTTTTGGCATTTTAAGTTTGATATAAAAAAAACAATATCACGAGAACAAAAAACTTGACATAATCTTGTCTAACCTAACCCGTTTCGACGTGGTTCCGACGCGAGCCACACCACCTGCCCCCTGGCGGCCACATGTGGAAAATCCGATCGGGCCCAGATCGGAACTTGGGAACAAGTTGGGCAATTTCTGCACGGGATATTTTAAAATTAGATTACAAAAGTCCAAACTAACTTATTTTAAATTATACATATTTAAAATTGAAGTATCTTAGAAATAGATCTATTGCAAAAAGATGTTCTAATGTTAATATTTTTAACTATAAACATTAAAGACTAAAACATTAACTTATTACCATTTTCTTTGCTTCTAATTACTGATGGGATAAAATCAATATTATATTAAAATTGTTGGAAAACCAATGTAGCTATTTTAATATTTATTTGAATTTATGACTATTTATTATAATTTATAGTACTTAAGTTAAAGCATGTATTTTAATTTAATAATTGGGTACCTAATCAAAATAAAAAACGTGTAGTAAGTGCGCGTAGCTCGCTTTTTTGCTATTTATTAATACAAGGAATTGGAATAATACTGCGTTTCAATCAAATTGACTGAAGTGGAATTTAAAATTCAATTCCAAATTCGAATAAGGATTTTGTCAGAAGTCAGATAAAAGAACAATCTTCCACTATGCGGAAGCAAGGAAAAGGTTTGACCTCCTTTTGTATTTTGTATGCATTGCTTCACTTTTGGCACCCTCGTTCTTTATCTTGTCACATTTATGCCAAAAATTTTAGCCTCTTGTAGTCGACCGAAACGACCTAATTACTTATATTATTTCCTAATTGCTATGTTTCGTTTCGCGTTAGAAAAATCAGAATTCAAACTATGAAAGGAAAGTTCGGGATGTAAATATTCTTGATTCAACGTCTGGAAAATGAGAATTTGAAATTTTTAAGGAAAAGCCTTATTTCATCGACTTCTTCCAGACCATTTATTCAGAATTTTGTACATAAAAATGACCTGTCGTAATCGGACCGATTCCCTCATCAGATTATCTTTAACATTTCGCAGATAGTTAGTATTTTGGAACAATAAACGGATAGATCAATCGAAATTTTTTTCAAAGAACGTATTAATAAACCTTTGTGATAACGAAGTATGTGGAATTATAAATAATATTTTGATTATTCGAAGTTGAAAAATTTATATAATATTTATATTAAAAAATTAAAAAATCAAAAATTAAATTTATAGGGATGACGGTTTGTGCACCATCCGTCTCCATCTTAAGATTATCCCTATAAATCCCTATAAATTTAATTTTTGATTTTTTAATTTTTTAATATAAATATTATATACATTTTTCAACTTCGAATAATCAAAATATTATTTAAAATTCAACATACTTCGTCATCACGAAGGTCCTTATCATTTAAAAAATGAGTATTCTAGTTATATTAAGAAGGACTATTTTAATACGGTTTATGAAAAAAATTTCGATTTATCCATCCGTTTATGGTTCCAAAATACTAACTAACTATCTGCGAAATTTTAAAGATAATCTGATGAGGGAATCGGTTTGATTCCGAAACGTCATTTTTATGTACAAAATTCTGAATGAATGGTCTGGAAGAAGTCGATGAAATAAGGGTTTTTCCTTAAAAATCCCAGAATTCAAACTGTTACAGGCCTCGGACTCATTGAGACTTTCAGAACCTTTTTTTCAACTTGGCCACAATTTTGCTACCATTTTCAAAGAAAGAGTTCATGGTAGGGTAAGGAGGGGCAACGCCGACCAGTTAACATTCAATGATTTTTTTAAAGTTAATAAGATGTGGAATCGATCCACTTTTGTTTCGAGTCCTACATTATTGTATATCATATTTCTGCAAGTATCAATTACATTAATAAAACAATGATTCGATAATTTAATTATTTCTAACAAGCTGTATTTCGTCGGCTTTGCCCCCCACCGGAGGGTAAGGGCGACCGCAGCTTTTTATGAAAATCAAAACATCTAAAGATAAGAAAATATGATGCTGTGCATCTGTGGTATTTTATGTACTGGAAAAATTACCTTCAAACATATCCAGCAAATATTGCTACTGTTTTTTTTTTTAGTAAGCACTTGTGAACTATTATCTTGGTCGCACTTGCCCCTCTGGTGAGGGCTCAATTATTTCCGATATTCAATATATATATTTTTCACAATTACATTAAATTATTATAATAACATTATGTGATATTGTTTTATCTGCCAAAATATCCAATTTCCATACTGTAAGTATTGCCATTAACGTTGCAAACTTTATATTTCTGCAAGCGAATCTTCCATTCTGTCATTGTCAAAACTGTTTTCTGCATAATTTTTCTATTACAACGTCTATTTTCAAGATTTTAGTGAGTAGCACTATCTCTATAATAAAATAGATTTATTTAATGCAAAGTATAATAAAAATTGTAGAGTAATAGCGATGTTATAAAGAAAGTCACCTTTGCCCCAGCAGTCGCCCAGTTTGCCCCATCATAAAATTTACCCCTCCTTACCCTATTTCAAAAAGTTCAAACGAATTTACCAAGACTTCAACATTTTTAAGGGGTTTCAGATAGTTTTGTGGGGTTTCAGAACATTTCGAAGGTTTGGAAAAAGATGTCCTATACATGAATGAAAGAAAGATATTGATATGATCTCAATCAAAGAGAAGTTTTTTTGAAAAGAAAAAATGTTTTTTGTTCCAATGAAAATTTTGTCTTTAATTTAAAATGATTTTCTTCACGTTGAAGTTATTTTTGGTTAAATGAATAAAAATGTTTTTCAAGAAAGATTTGAAAAGAAATTATGAGATCTAAAAGGAATGTAAAAGATTTTAAGGGATTTAAAAAGATTGACAAGTTTTCCAGAGATTTTTAGAGGATTTCGATACATTTAAGAGGTTTTAAACTATCGCAACGAATTAAAAAATGGTTAACCTCTCGATTTATTATCTAAAAAATTTCATAACACTATTTTGCTACTATTTATAAAAATTAATGCTACTATTGACACTATTAGGACACTGTTAGGATAATTCTTTGTTATTAAATTTATTTTTAAATACAGAAACTTGATATGTATGATTGAATTTACGCTAAAAAGTTCCACACTTTTTAAATACTTTTTTAGGCAAGCCTACTTTTTGCTACTTTTTTCAATAAAGTGATATAAAAAATGGATCATACTAACAAATTTTAGTTTGTTTAAAATAAAAAACGAAAGAAAGTTATTATAAGAAAATCCCACTACTTTGTTTAAAAGTTCATATTTTTTATTGAAAATTCTACTATCATATTTTTAGTTCAGACTTCGTCTCTTTCGGTTACAAATTCTAATGTTTGGTTGCAAATTCAACTGTTTTGAAAAAAAGTAATAGTTTTTGATGGAAAATAAAACATTCTTGTTAAAAACTCGTCTTCATGGCTAGAAAATTCAACAATTTGATCAAAAGTTGAACTACTTTCTTAAAAATTCATTTTTATGGTTGAAGATTTTAATTTAATTGAAAACTCATATTTTTGGTTAAAAATTAAACTATTTGTTTGAAAATTAATTTGTTTGTTGAAGATTCATATTTCGTCTTCAAATTCTATTTGTTTGTGGACAATTTATCTTTTTGTCTGGAAAATTTAATAGTTTGGTAGAAAATTAAACCATTTGGTTGAAAGTTGAACGACTTAGCTGAAAATTCATTTTTTTGTTGTTAAAGATCCATAATTTTATTGAAAAATTCATCTATTTGGTTGAGAAAGTTACTATTTTTTTTAATTAACTTTTTCGTGTGAAATTCATATTTTGTTATTGAAAATTTAACTGTTTCGTAGCTAATTTGTCTTTTTAGTTTGAAAATTCAAGAATTGGGTAAAATTTTTTTTTCTTTCGTGGCTGAAAATTCAACTTTTTGAATGGAAAATTCAACTATTTGGTTAAAATTAATTCTTTTTTTTTGGTTAAAAATCTGATAATTTAATTAAATTTTGTTAAAATTTAATTACTTTTTTGAAAATTCAACGGTTTTTTTGAGAATTTGTTCTTTTCGATTAAAAATTTCTCTTTTAAGATAGAAAAATCATCTTTTTTTGTTAAAAATATACTTTTTTGAAAATTAATCTCTTTCTAAATAATTCGTCTTTTTTCAAAATTACACTATTAGGTTGAAAAGGACATCTATTTTTGCTTAAAGTTTAATTTTTTCTATTTCAAAATTCGACCATTTGCTTGAAAATTCATCTTCGCAGTTTGAAAACTTAACTAATTGGTTAAAAATTCAACTATTTGGTTAATAGTTCAGCTTTTAATTTAAAAGTTTAACTATTTCGTTGTAAATGCAACAAAATTGATCATTTCGGTCTTAAAAATTAACTGCTTTCTTAAACATTCGTCTTTGGACTTGAAAACTCGAACTCTTAAAACTTAAATTAAAATTGAATTGAATTAAATTTAAAAATTCACCCTTTTTTTGTAAAAAAATTAATCTGTTTTGGTTGAAAATTCAACTATGTATTTTGGTAAATATTTAATATATTTTGACTTTATATGTCATAAGTTTGAAGGATTAATTTCAAATTACATTCTAAATTGCATTTAAAGCATTACTGTTATTTGAAATAATTCATTCCCCTATTTTCGTGAAAATCCATTCCCATTTATCCTGTTTTGAGAGCATTTGCGGCTGTGTTGTATAATATTTCTATATTTTCTGCGTTCCTATTTTTAGCACAACATTTTTTAAATTAAGGATGTAAGCTACGTAAAAGTATGAAAGAAGTTATGCTTTCAAATGCGTACTTTTTTATTCAAGGTATTTTCTATGCTACTTTTTTATTTTAAAAAAGTCTTTTTTTGATACTTTTTACTTTAGAAAGATACTTCTTTGATACTTTTTTAGTTCCATAGAACATTTCGCTCTATGGAACAACAAAAAATTTAAAAAAGCCTGTTCAATTTCGAAATGTAGGTCGCATTTAATAAATTTATTATTTTAACTAAGATACCTTGAAATTGTTAGATATTAAAATTTAAACATTCAATTTGGTATATTGAATTCTATTAAAACAAACATATTTTGTTTGATTCACTCTACAACTAAAATTTACCTTTAATGATTGTTACATAAATTTATGCTGTTGTTTCAAATAATGAAATGATTTGTTGTGTCAATGTCGTTTGCTAGTGCAATTGACAGTATGTAATAGTTTACTGAGAGTAATTATTATTGAATCAAGCTAATAAATTTGGCCTCGTAGCTGGATCCAGTCACCGAGTGATGTAGAGCATTATCTGGACATATCATGTCTTTGTGGTCGATGATACAAACTCTAGTGCTGCAAATCTCATTACTGTACTCAATTGTTCCCGTTTCCTATTCTCCTAATACAAACCACTATTTTCCGCTATCACGCGGAGCTCTGTCTTTGTGATGATTCAGATCTCTCGAAATTCATGAACTAATTTGAAACTTGCATCTTAACAAATTGTGTCGAAACTAGTTCCAAGTCCCATTGAAATCGTCAGTATTCAGTTCTGGAGATGAAGAAGAGAAACACAAAAGTAAAATAAGTTCTTTTAAGATCGAAACGAAATCTATATTCTTATGAACTATTTTATGCATCAAATTTTTCAAATGTCTTAATCATAAGAAAAGAAAAGATTAGTTAAAGCAGGCGCCGTGTGCCTACAAAAAAGGTCTTAGCTTATAAGAACGTTAATTAAGTCATTCAAAACTTCCCCAACTTCTTTCTCATCTAGTCCAGCCAAATTAGACTTTTTCCCAGAAAAAATTTATAAAATTTTTCTATCTATCGTACGTGGTTCCTTATGGCATCAAAATCAAATATTAAAAAAGATTTCCTCTGGCCGGTGGATGGAACCACCCTTCAATCTAACAACCTCCGAAAATTGTTTTTTGGCGATTATTTCGAAGAGGACGCATCCAACGACAAAAATGGTTTTATGTAAAAAAATAGTACATACAATTTTTATCAAGAAGGGTTATATGCATTTTTGTTGTGAGGGTCATTGTTTCCTAGTAATCCGCCCTTGGACTAGGGGGTGAGTTTGAGCTCGAAGCCCGCACGCTCTTACTCTTGCACATATCTCGAAATGGGGTGGTTTTTCGGTGATAATGTATGAGACTAAAATTGTAGAGCAGATAATGTTCTATTGATATTGCTTAATAATTTGTTGTTATTTAAACAGGGTGTCTA